>CM035416.1:183652443-183722443 GCA_020310875.1 Ceratopteris richardii
TCCATGATCTATAGCTTGTTAGAACCAGCACTAGTACAAGTTGTCAAAGCTTGATGAAGTTTCATTCAACCAATTGGGAGAAAAGCATCTCGAAGTAGTCACTGGTCATTCTCTGCACATCTCCTAAAGAGTCGGGGGTAAGCTTCTACTTGCTAAAGAAATTGCTCTATGTTTAGTCAATCATTTCAAGTGATTCCACTTGCAAACATTTTAAGCTAGTTATTCAGTCATTGCTCTGTGTTTAGTCAATCATTTTAAGTGATTCCTCTAAGCTAGTTAGATACCCTCAAAAGGAATTTTGCTATAGTACTGTGAGTACTGAGCAAAACATTCAACAGGTGTCAAGATCAAAATAGTAAGCTTTTGGTATCTAGCTAGTTGCAAACTTATCTGTTTTGATCAAATGGTTTGAAGCATCATCTCCAAAGTAAATAGGCACTTATTTAGTGTCATTGGAAAGCTAAAGGGGCCTAAAACACAACCCTAAAGTGAGAGAGGGCAGGTACAATGTAGGGATTAGAAGTACCAAATCATTTCTTGATGTGTCCATCCATCTTTCCCAACAGTGGTATCAGAGCAATTTGAGGTAAAATGGGAGATGGTTTCCCTTCTTTTATTGATAAACTGGACAGGAACAATTACCAAGCATGGTCCTTGAGGATGAAGACATACTTACAAGGAAGAAGTCTCTATCGATACATATCAAGAGATGAGGAGATGCCCATTTTCAGAAGCAAAGGACAACCTACAAGAGTGGAGCTTGAAAGACTCAACTCATGGTGTGCCAAAGATGCATTAGAAAGGTCATATCTTCTTAACTCTATCTCTGAATTCCTTCTTCCACATAGTAGGAACTGTAAAACATCCCAAGAGACTTGGGATACATTGTCTTTATACTTCTCTTCTAATACAAGATCAAGAAAGAATCAATTGTAGATTGAGTTTACCACTCAAAGGAAGCAATCCAAGAAAAGTGTTTCGGAAGTGACCAAATTCAAGGATGTAGCTAACCAATTGGCAAGCATAGGAGAGGAGATTGAAGAGGAGCAAATTGTGAGACAAGTAATCAATGGCATCAAGGCAGATGACAAATGGGAAAGCGTCACAACTGCCATGGACTTATACATGGACATGCAGATTCCAAATCTTACCACACTCATGGGGAAACTCTTTACCCATGAAGCCAAGCTCAACAAAAATGGAGATTCATCAAGAGGTAACAACTCTCTTGCCCTGTACACAGATAAAGGAAAGTCTAAAGAGAAGGGTAAAAGCAAAAAGGTTGAAGATGAAGGTAGTACTTCTCAAGCTAACTATGCAGGAAGAGGTAGGAACTCAAGAGGTAGGGGCAGAGGAGGTAAGCAAGGCAGGGGGAAACCCTTCAACGCTTCCCCATGCAACATATGTAGATTTTCTAATCACACTACAAATGAGTTCTATAGGAACTACAAGAATCAGAGAGGAAGAGGATATCAAAGAAGTGGCCACTCAGAATCAAGAGGAAGATTCAATCATACTCAAAGCTACAACCACAACTACAACAAAAATTACAAAAATAACTACCAAGGAGGCTATAAATCAAGGAAAGACTACAACAATTACAAAGAGGATCAAGAGGATTCCCTTTTGATTATGAACATGACTTCAAAGCAAAATATGAATGATGAACACCTCTTCTATATTCACTCAGGATGTTCAAACCATGTGGTAGGCAATGTAGCTCTTTTCTCTGATCTTGAGGAACCCAAGGGAAAGCACCAAGTACAAAAAGGTGATGACATCAAGCATTCAATGGTCAAGGTAGGAAATGTTAAAACCTCTGATGGGAATAGAAATATGTTGCGTAGAGGTCTTTATATACCTTAAATCACCAAGAATTTGATGCATGTTGGATAGATTTTGGAAAAGGGTTTGTAGGTTACGTTCAACAAATATGGAGCATTTGTGGAGGATTCCCTACATGCATTCAAGAGCATTGCCAAGGGACAAAAAAATAGGTAGACTATTTACAACTGAACCTGAGGATACAAGGAATATTGCACTTTACAATTACAAGGATCAAACATTATCAAAGATTGAGATTTGACATAAAAGATTAGGGCATATTGGTGAGAGAACCTTAAAGCAAATATCTAGAGATCAATGTGTGCTTGGGATATCTAATGTATCCAAGCAACACATGATCTATAAATATGGTGCATGTAAGTTTGGTAAATCTCACAGTTTACCCTTCCCAAAGAAAGGCTACATGCATGAGGATTACTTGGAGCTTGTCCACACAGATGTGTGGGGACCAAGCAAGGACCCTTCAATTTCTGGCTCAAGGTATTATGTATCTTTCATTGATGATTTCAGTAGGTGGACTATCTTGTATTTCATGAATCACAAAGATGAAGTGTTCAATTGCTTTAAGCAGTATCTTGCACTTGTGGAAAATCAAACAAGAAAAAGGGTCTCCAAAGGCTAAGGTCAGATGGAGGAGGTGAGTAATTCTCAAATGAATTTGATGCATTCTTGCATGATAGAGGAATCAAAAGGGAAATTACTACAAGGTATAGCCCTGATCAAAATGGCTAGTAGAAAGGAGAAATAGGTTGATTGTTGAAACAGCTAGGTCAATGCTAAATGAAAAACAGTTACCAAATTATTTGCGGGTAGAGAATGTATCTATTGCCACTTATCTTATTAACAGGTTGCCATCCAAATTACTAATCCATCCAACAAAGGTTTTATGGTCAGTATAGATGTTGTGTTTGATGAGAATGACTCTTTGTTTGAAAGTGAATGCAAGAAAGTTAAGTTGGAAGAGGAGTTTCCAAGCCTCACCAAGGAGGATCCAAGTCAAGCTCAAGACATCAAATCAGATGATGAAGACATCATAAACCTAGAAGAATTCAAGGCATGGAAATCAAAGGGAAAGACCAAGATGAAGAGGTTGGAAGACCTACCTAAATCATCCCAAGCAATCAGAAGATCACAAAGGCAGAGCAAGAAGCCAATCAGATATGGGTATGACACTTCTCTAGTTACTAAGCATTCCATTTATCTTGCTAAAGATTTACCACTTGAAGAGCCTTCATCATATGAAGAGGCAAAGACCAAGGCAGAATGGAAGGAAGCTGTGGATGAAGAAATAGAAGCACTCAAGTAGAATGATACTTGGGAGCTATTGCAAAAGAAGGAATCTACGAAGATGATTGGTTCTAGATGGATTTATAAAATCAAGAGAAACTCAAATGGATCCATAAATAGGTATAAAGCTAGACTTGTGGCTAAGGGTTTTGCACAAACCTAAGGTGTTTATTATGAAGAGACCTTCTCACCTGTGGCCAAAATGCCAACCATTAGGGTATCGATAAGTGTGGCTGCAACAAGGAACTGGAATATGTACCAATTGGATATAAAAAATGCTTTCCTTAAAGGTTGGATTTCAGAGGAGGTTTACATGTCTCAACCTCCTAGTTATGAAGACCTAGGCAAGGTAAATTATGTCCGCAAACTGAACAAATCTCTTTATGGATTGAAACAGGCACCTAGGGCATGGAATCATAGGTTGACTACCTATTTTCAAGATGAAGGATTCATCATGAGTAAAGCAGATACTTCTTTGTTTGTCAAGAGAAGTAATTCAGAGGTGATATACCTATGTGTGTATGTTGATGATATCATACTTACAGGTAGTGATGCCGATTGCATCAAGCAGATTAAGAACCAAATGATGCATGAGTTCAAAATCAGTGATCTAGGGTCACTAAAGTACTTTCTTGGGCTTGAATTAGTCTATACAAATTCTAGAATTTATATTACTCAAAGAAAGTATGTGCAGGACATGTTGAAGAAGTTCCAATTGGAGGATGCCAAAATAGCTAGCACTCCTATGGAGATAAACCAAAAATTAAGTGCTCATGAAAGTGATGTGCTTGAAGATATTGTAGGATACCAAAGCATAGTTGGAAGTCTAAACTATGGAACATTGACAAGGATTGATATTGCTTATGGAGTAAGTGTCTTAAGTCAACTCATGCATAAACCTAGAGAACATCACTTGGAAGCCGCCAAAAGGACTATATATGCATTCTTCACAAAGAATTTGGATTCTTATATTCATCCATACAAGTGGGGTTGATGAACCTTCTCCAAATCTTAGAGATGCATGTAAAGAGAGAGTTTCATTGCCTACATCAATACCTAGTCCATCATTAGTACCTCTTCAAGTTTTGACTTATGAACTTGAAGAAGGTTTGAGAGTTCCACAAGAAAGAGATATAGAAGAAGTAGAAAGATTCCACCACTTTTCAAGGATAGGCCAAAGTGGTCAAACCAAACTTGCAAGGAAAATGGCAAAAGAATACAATGGAAGAACCAAAAGTCCAACAAGGAGACAACAAAATGACCAGGTAAATTATGCCAAACATTTTAAGATTCATAATATTATAGCTCTCTCTTTAGTTGAGAATGAACCAACTAGTGCTCAAGATGCAATTCTACATAGTTCTTTGTGGAAGAAAGCTATGCAAGAAGAGATCGATTCTACTCATAAGAATCAAGCATGGGAGCTTTATGAGTTATCGAAAGATAAGAAATCTATTGATTTTAAGTGGATCTTCAAAATCAAAAGAAAAGTAGATGGTACCATAGAAAAGTATAAAGCAAGATTAGTTGTTGAAGGTTAAGCAAAAAGAAAGGTATGAACTATGATGAGAGGTTTGGTCCTACATCTAGAATGATAGTAGTTAGGACAATACTTTCTTAAACTACATTTTCTGGTTGGAAAGTATACCGGTTAGATGTCAAAACTACATTTCTTAATGGCAATCTTCATGAAGGAGTTTATATTCAGTATCTAGAAGGTTTTGAAGAGACACGTAAAGAGCATTGAGTATGAAAAATTATCAAAGCTTTCTATGGACTAAAGCAAGCACCAAGAGCTTGCTATGAGAAGATACATCTCTATCTTCTATCTATTGGTTTTGAAAACTCAAATGCAAGTCCCACTCTTTATGTTAAAGTTGAAAAAGATATTTTGATTATTTTTATCATATATGTTGATGATATGATCATGATAGGTCCCAAGGATTTAGACCTTCAATATATTAAAGCACAACTTAAGCATAAATTTGACGTAAATGAATTACGTATTTGGCATTATTATCTTGAGATTAAATTTATATATAGAAATGAGTGTATCTACATGGAATAACAAAAATACATTAAAAAACTATTGGAAAGGTTTGAAATGGGAGATTCCAAGCATATGTAATCACTTATGGGTGTCCATGTGCCATTACAATTGGAAGCAGATTGAGAACCATTTGATGCTACATTATATAGTCAAACACTTGGTTGCTTGGTATATCTATGTAATACACGTCTAGACATTCAATTTGTAGTCTCTCAAGTATCCAGGTTCATGGCCGGCCCACGTAAGAGTCATTGTAAAGCAATTAAGTAAATTTTTAGATATTTGAGGGGACCTTCCAATTATGTTATGGTATTCACATTATATTACCTAAATGTTATTTAGATTCTGATTGGAGGGGACCTTCCAATTATGTTATGGTATTCACATTATATTACCTAAATGTTATTTAGATTCTGATTGGAGAGGTGATAAAGACTCAAGAAGAAGCAAAGTTGGCTATTCTTTCTATCTAGTAGATTAGTTTATCTCTTGGTTATCCAAGAAACATCCTACAATTGGTACATATTCAATTTAAGCATACCATAGGGCTGCCTTTATTGCTACACTTGAATGAGTTCGGTTACTGGAGATTGTTTGTTATCTTGATGTCCGTATTCATCTTCAATTCAAGTATTTTTAGATAGTAAGAGTGCTATTCCTGTTGCAAAGAACTATGTCCATCATGTTGGGACAAAGCATATAGAGGTCCATTACCACTACATTCAAGAACATATCTCTAAGAAGCACATTGAGCTAGTCTACATGCCTACAAGTGAGAATGTTACAGACATTTATACCAAAGCATTGTCTAGAGAAATTCACAAGGCGTTTTGCAGTTTATTAGATCTTGTACCATTATGACATTAAAGGGGGGATTGTTGGATACAATCTCCATATAGTCCAATATAACAGCCATATCATGTGTATTTTGTAGAGTCCTCTCACCAAAAATTCTTGGAAGATTTGGAATAAGACAAACAACTTGTAAAACACCTTATAAGGTTTGAATCCCATTGCCAGTGGAAGTAGATCAACATGAAAAACTTGGGTGGATTTTCCCCCTTTGTGTTTTTTAGAGTTTTTTGTGCTTCGTTAGCTTTAGCTTTTTGTGAATGAGATCACTATGGGTAATTTTTTTTTGAATTTGCTTTTTGCTTGGAGGCTTGCAGACCTATATAAACAATTTTTTGTTCACTTCTTGATTATATCTTAAGCTCTACCAAGTGCTTTACACAAGGTTTGCAAGAGATCAAAGGGGTCATCTACTTTGAGGAAGTGTTCACACACACTTGGAAGAGTCCATATCAGCCAACCATCAGCTATCTTGCTTATTTACTATGAGTAATAAGTTTAGATATGTCCTCACTTGTTCATTGGCTAGTTTCTGATTTAGGCTTAATTAGAGTTAGTATTTTTTGTAAAATAGTTATAAAATCTTCATGTTCTTCATATTCACATACAGAAACACACTCTTCATACCTCTTAGGCCACTATATACACAATTTTTTGTATGTAGTTCCTATTTCTGCCAAGATTCAGATATTGAGTTTGTATCATATTCACACATTGTAATCTGACATTCATGAATATAAAATAATGTAGGTGTGGATCTTAGCTTACACTACACTTTGGGAAAACTTTTCCACTCTCTCTTTATCTCTCACTCATCTCTTTTTGAGTATTAAGGTGTCTATGCTAAGGTTCATGTACTAGAAAATCTTGTAAGCCTGTGATTAAATGTTATTGAGGCCCACCCCACTTCCCAGACCTATCTATGTCAACATCTAGCATGAGGGAATCAAAGTATGATTGCATAACCAGTGACTCTTCAGCATCCAAATCAGCCATCCTATCAACGAGGGATGTGTATCATAAGAGTTATCTCCCTCCAACACAACAAGTGTGTCAACATGCTTGAAATGAGCTAACTACACAACATCAATACCAATATTATACATTATAGGAATAGGTGATGCATATATTTGTCTCATAGTGAGCACATAACCAAATCACATTGTAGATTCAATATACATTGTGGAAACGCATTGAGTACATCATTGCCTACATATGTGAAGCTAACCAAAGCTAGTTGTCCCAAATGTGATGAGGAGAAGTAAAGCATGATTGAAATGAAGGGATTTACTAGGCTGAACAAGTCGAGCAAGGAGGAGATGGTGGGAAAGAGAGGAGAGAAAAGATGTGCACACATGCATGAGAGCCTCAAAGCCCACATAATCATCTTATCGATGCAATGTTCTGTACATGATATATGTATATGAACAAAGGCATAAGGCTACATGAACCTTACATCCTCAACAATCTCTCATTTAAGGGTCAATGTGACCATGAGTGGAAATATATACAATAAATGATGTAGGATACTAAAGTGCATAAGAGGCTATGGATCTCAACCCATACAAACCACCCTACAGCAAGTTCCTCAAACAAAGTGTATCCATGCACTTCAAACTAGTCTAGAAGCACATCAACAAGAGTCAAGCTAACTTATGACTGATGCAAGAATTGATGAAGTTCCTACAAAGCTTCCACTCACTCTATGCCTATGTCAATCATCAAGCAATTGATAACTCCAAGTGAAAATGCTCTAATAGCCATTTCAATGTCTAGTGTCAAACATAAAAATGCGTACATCATACTCTCAAATGCTCACAAAACTTGTGCTATCGTGGCTAACCTAACCATGTCAACCAAGCTGATATCCAAGGAATTTAAAGCACCATGTTCAAGACCAAAATGTCTTGAAACATTGTTGGATATAATGTCCATATAGGCCAATACAACATCCATATTATGTGTATTTGGAAGTTTCCTCTCACCACAAACTCATGGGACACTTGGAATAATATAAGAAAACCAAATTGTAAAACACCCACCAAGATTTGAATCCCATCACCAAGGGAAGCAAAGCCATGCAAAACGTTTGCGTAGATTTTCACCTCGTTAATTTGTTTGGAGTTTTCATGCTTCATTAGATTTAGATTTTTGTGGCTTAGATCTCTATGGCCCATAGCTTTTTCAATCTACTTTTTTCTTAGAGGCCTGCAAACCTACACAAGCAATACTTTGTTCACTTGTTTACTATCTCTCAAGCTCTAGAAAGTGCTCAATGCAAGCTTTGGAAGAGATCAAGGAGGCCCTCTACTTTAAGGAAGTGTTCACACACACTTGGGGAAGGTGTGCTCTACATCACGAGTACTTGGAGGAGTTTGTATGAGCCAACCATCAACTATCTTACTGATTTATTGTGAGTAACAATCCTCATCTCTTGTCATTTTTTCATTCACTAGTTCCTGATTTAGGGTAATAAAAATTAGGGTTCGTTGTAAAGTAGTTCTAAACTATTCATATTCTCCATATTCTCTCTCCATCACACACATTCTCTTCATACCTCTTAGGCACTATACACACAATTTCTTCTATCTAGTTCCTATTTCTCCCTGCATTCAGATATTGTCAATTTGTATCCTATTTACACATTGTAAGTTGACATTAACAAATATAAGAAAGTGTAGGTGAGCATCTTTGCTTACTACATACTTTGGAAAAACTTGTCTACCCTCTCTTTATCTCTCACTCATGTCTTTTTGAGTATTAATATGTGTATACTAAGGTTGAAATGTTGGAAGATCCTATAAACCTATGATTAATTTTTATTGAGGCCCACACCACTTCCAACATTTGATATTAGAGTGAAGTTGGCATATACCCTTAACAAGATGAGTGATTATAAACTTGACAATGTAGACAAGCTTGAAGGACTATCTAATTATCTAATGTGGAATATTCTGATGATGAATTTCATAGTATCTAAGCACTTATGAAATATTGTCAATGGAACTTATCCAAGGCGAAGAAAAGTTAGAGAAGATGTTGCTTCATCTTCTAGAAAACCTACTATAGCTATGTCTGCTCAACAAGAGGTTTTGGGAGAGAAGAAACTCCTTCATCGTTAGGAGTTCATATTACTACTAGATTGCTTCCTACATAAGAGAAATCCAAAAGGGACTCAATGGACTTTTATATATTGCTATGAGAGTCAAGACGCATATTATACCTCAAATCAGGTCTTGCAGAACCTCTTGTCAAGCTTGGCCGGAGTTAGAGAATCTATATTAGAGACGAAACTCTACTAGGAAAGCTCATCCAAGGAAACATTCAGCCAACACAAGGATGAAAGTTGAGGAATGAGTTCAGTCCCATATTTTGAAGATCAAAGATTGATGAGATCCATTACTCAATGTTGGAGTAAATATTTTAGATGAAAAGATGGTAAACACACTTCTAAAATCACTTCCATCTACATATTGTGCTTTTGGTTCTTCTTTATCTCTCTCTACAACAGATATAGAACTTTCATTTGAAGAGCTATAGTTGTTGTTACTTCAAGATGATGATAAAAAAAAGCATATGGAAGAGAATGATAAGGCCATGTTATCATTGTCGAAGGGAAAGAAGAAGGAGAATAAGAGACAACAATCCAACAAGGAAAGTAAGTCTTGGAATCCTAAGTCTTCTAATGCTTCCTCTACATGCAAAGAAAAGTCTTTGATTACATCTAATTCAAAGAAAGGAGTTTGCCATTACTATAAGAAACCAGTTCATTACGTAGTAGGATGCTGAACAAGGATTTTTAAGGATACGAAGAAAGCATCATGTTATAATGATAAAGATGATCCAAAACCTAAATCTTCAAAGGTAGATTGATATGCATGTGTTACTCTTGAAGAGGTAGCTTTTGATCAGGAAGCATTAAATGCAATCTCATATAATCCTTGGATTTTTTATTCTGGAGCTAGTAAGCATATGCCAAGTTGTAAAAAGTTATCTTCTTCCCTTTCTAACTCTTGATGGAGAAGAGTGACCATTGCAGATCGTCATGGTTTGGATCTTGTAGGTGTTGGACAAGTGAACCTAAAGTCAAGAGCAAGTGGAAATTTCAGATTTCTAATGTTCTTGACGTACCATAAATGATGAATATTTTTCTCTCCATCTCTACTTTCTTTTTAGATGGTTATAAATATAGTTTAAAGAAAGATTCGTGTCAGATCCTCTCACCTAATGAGGAGCATTGTCTACGTCAAGGCGAAAAAAAAAGTGGCATGCTTGTGGTATCCAAAATTATTCGGTCTAATGTTGCTAGGTCTACTACAACTAAGGAGAACACGAAGTTATTACATGCTAGATTTGGTCATATCAGTTACACAACTCTCAAGAATATGAAAGATCGAGGTATGGTGGAGATTTCTCCTACCATTTGTGAAGGATGTCTGTTGCAGCTCAAGGTCAAGGACAAAGCATGGAAGCGCATCAAGGAAGTGAACACACGAGAAGAAGGAGCAAGTAGGGAGCTCCAAGATTCACATGTCAAATTTTCAGAAGAAATCCCTATAAAAATAGTGATTTTTATCACTAAATATCATTGTAAATACCATTTTCTATTTTTACAGCTCCATTTTGTTCAAGCCAAGGAGTCCTTGAGCTTGAGGAGTATTAGATGTATCATACTACCAATTTTCATAATTTTTAGATTCCGTTTGAGCCCCCAAATAAGCCCTAGAACCTAATTTTTAACTAGGCCGGACACTAGGTCTGGACAGGGCCAAAACCACTCAAAAACTATAAAAAGGGCTGAAGAGCTCATTTTTGAGGCTAGCTTGTGGTAGATTTCAGCTTTGTAAGAGAGTTCTTGTGTAATTCAAGTCCTTCCATTGTTCCACTCTTTGCTCTTACCTTGTGCGCGTGTGTGTGTGTATATGTGTGTATGCTTGTGTGCTTTCACTCACGCACTTGTGCACTTCACTTGCTCTTGGTCTTCATACCGGTCCTCACGTTTCCACGGATTGACATTTATGAGGTGTATCTCCTCACGTTGGTACTCACCATTGTGCTAGAGTGACACCAAATTTGGCGCCGTTGCCGGGGAGAGAGCTTGGAGGACAAGCGTGTGATGGTAAGACGTAGAGTAGCGACGTTGGAAGGTAAAAAAAAAAATCATCATTTTCAGTTTAGTTTTTGAATTTTCCTTCTTCTTCATCTTCATCATCATCACCATCACCACCCACCTTCATTTTCTCAGTTTTTTCCATTTTTTAGAGTACATTCACTTTGTTTTTACTTGTGGTTGTGAGCAAGAAGCTTAGAGAGGGTGCAGAATAAAAGCGCTGAAGAAGTAGCACCAAAATAGCTGAAAATCTAAGTGAACAGCCCCGGACATGACGAAACCTGCACCAAGTATCGTGAGTGCAATATCGTGGGTTTGAAGGAAGATTTTGCATCTACAGACACATAGGAGTGACAAGGAGGACACAAGGTACTCATATTTGTAAAAAATTTTGAATTTGGACTCCAAAATATCAAAGTATCGTTTACTCCCGCGTTCGAGTATCGCGATACTTGGCAAGTATCGTGAATCTCCTGTGGTTGAGTATTGCGATATTTCCCTCCGATCGTGTATCGTTTCATACCGATCGCGATACCTGGCCAGAGATCGTTTCGGCCAGAGATCGTTTCAGACCAGAGATCGTTTCAGCCAGAGATCGTTTCCGCCAGAGATCGTTTCGGCCAGAGATCGTTTGGGTCAGAGATCGCGTATCGTTTCAGGTTGAAAGATCATGTATCGTTTTCGGTCAAAGATCGTTTCGGCCAGAGATCGTTTCGGACCAGAGATTGTTTCAGACCAGAGATCGTTTCGGCCAGAGATCGTTTCAGCCAGAGATCGTTTGGGTCAGAGATCGTTTCGGCCAGAGATCGTTTCGGCCAGAGATCGTTTCGGCTAAAGATCGTTTGGGTCAGAGATCGTTTCGGCCAGAGATCGTTTGGGTCAGAGATCGCGTATCGTTTCAGGTTGAAAGATCGTGTATCGTTTTGTTCCACATCAAAGATCGTGTACCGTTTTGGGACAAAGATCGAGTATCGTGTCCTACAAATATCGCGTATCGCATGATTTGAAGCATTTCCTGAGAGGCCCTGTTTCCCTGTTTTAACCCCCAAAACCCTGAACTGGCTTAACTTTCTCATACGAAATCCGTTCGGAGTGATCTTGGGTTTGTTGGAAAGCTCATGAGGAGTACACCAAAAACATTGATTGGTTATGTTAATATTAATACCAGGATTATTAGATAGGGTATTTTTAAGTTGACCCTCAGGTTGGACTAGGAAGCAAGGGGTTCCACAAGATTTTGAGCAATTCAAAGGACAATTGTGGACTTGTAGACAAGGCTTATGAACCTAAGCTCAAGATGATACCTAGGAAGAGATAGATAAAGTACCATATCACTTGAAACTAAGATCAACCACACAATCAAGTCAGGGACTCACAACTCAGGGGTTAACTCTACGTGCTGAGTTCATAGACAAGTGAGTCAAAAATGTCACTTAACTGGGAGAGGCTCTTGGTTTCTGAAGACATGCATAGTTCCGTACCTAGGGAAGGTTTTATGTCTAGAGTGGAAGGTGAATATCGAATGTCTCTTCAATATATATCCACTAACTTGCAAGGAATACCCATCTACCTTGATGGTCTACAGAGGACAATAGCAAGAATGATAAACACCACAGAATCCGAAATAATTCAAAGACCAGCTGTCAAGTATGAAAGTGGAGTTTATAGGGACAAGATGGGCCAGATATATGTAGTAACTGAAAGTCCTAATCAGATTAATGAAAGAGGAGAGTTAGCTCGAGATCAGGAAACTACCTCGCAAAACCCATTCGAAACCGAACAAAGAACAGAAAATTTGACGTTAGGACAAATGAGCCAAGGTAGCATACCCGATAGACTACATGAACAATTCAACATGCCAAGAATCAACCCCCACGGCCACTCTAGTCAGAGGATGGGAAATATGAATAGACCTACCTTTAGGACAGAACCGCCCCAAGGTGTCCCCATCATAACTCGATCCCCAGAAGCCGACAGAAGACTGAGACCAATCCAATTGGCCAAATGTATGAGAAATCGTTACGATGGCATAGGAGAACCCTATGACCACATTGCAGAATTCAAGCAGGTGTTGCGAGCAGAGCAAGTGGATGACTTTTTCATGCAATATGAATCCTTTGGGCTAACACTTACGGGAATAGCCTTAACTTGGTTTCAATCTCTGGATCCAAATTGCTTTGAACATATTGAACAATTCTTCCAAGAACTTATTTGGGAATTCACGAAGCGCGGGATCAAGCACAATTCGTCATCCTTACTACATAGTTTCAAACAAGCTCCCAATGAGACAGTAAAAAATGCAGCACGAAGGTTTAAGCAATACGTAACCCGATGCCCTGTGACAGAGAGACCTTCTCAGCAAAAAATGATATTCCTATTTTTAGAAGGTCTAACCAATGGAACATTGAGAGTCTTAGTATACGTAAAACGACTGCAAACCCTAAGTCAGTGTCTTCAGGAGTGCATAGATTTGGAAGACAACTTAGCTGAGGATCTCAAAATCACACAGGATCCTATCAAATCAGAGGAGACAAGGAGCAAGGAAACTTCTAGTTTGAGTTATGTGGAGGAAGTGACAGAGTTGGTGGCCAAGAAATTAGGAGTACAAGGACAAAGGAACTACCAGAACTCCCCCTTGAGAATGCCAATGTTAGGAAGTTGCACGCTTTGTGGTGGGGATCATCCATCTCAGGTCTGCAACCAAGAAGCATTAGGATTATCACAACCTTACCCGTACGATAGACGACCAACTCAAGTGCCTAACATGTACTCTTATAGTGAGCCAAAGTACCCCAACTACAACAATGAAAACTATCTAATGAATAGACAGCCATGACCATTTGTACCACCCCACTATAGACCATACGGGTACCCTCCTACAGAACAAGGAAGAGAAGTTCCTAGGTATAGCCCATGTCCAGAACCACGAGGAGCAACTAGACCATATGAACATGAAGGAAATAGCCAACCTCAATCTATGCCAAGACAAAAACCACCCCACACACTAGCTCCGACACAAGGGCAGAACATCACGATACAAGTTGTCTGTCTAGAATGTGGCAAAGAACAGCTTTTGAGAGATTGTCCCGGACATCCCGCTAGTGTACCAAAGGTTACACCCATTAATGTTGTCGGCCTAGCAAGGGATTCAAGTTCCAGTAGTGATAATGTCGCTCCTATACACGCAGTTACTAGGGCACAAGCCTTACAGCAAAATAAACCAGCTGAGCAATCAGAGCCAAGTGAATAAGGAGAGCCTAGTAAGAGAAGAACAAGAACATTGAAGGATACTAGAGAGAAGGCCAATCATAAGTGGACCAAAAAGTTATCCAAACTAGAAGAAAGCCTGAAAGATGCAAAAACAAAAATAGAAGATATTGCCTCTCAAAGCCCCTCACAAGTCCAAACTCCATCCACATCACCTCATTCCCACTCACCAACCACGGTAAATGAACCACCACAACCGGGGTCTATTCTTGCAGATCCAACCCCAGAACACTTGGACATGATGTTCAAAGCATACCAGGCTCGACTTCAAGAAGGGCCAACACCTGCAAACCTAGATAAGAGCTACCCTAGAGCAGTGTAGAGATTGAACGGACAAAAATGTGCATTAAAATGGTGGAACTAGCTCAAGCTATGTTCGAGGCCAATCAATCATCAATCAAACGAATGCTATTACACCGGCTTTGCACTTCCAGGGCTTACTAGATAGATTAGAGCAGTTGGTAAACAAGCCACAAGTTTTGTTACCTCCACAGGCTCAACTAACTATTGAAGAGAAAGCTCATCACCAAAGAAAGTCTATGTTCCTGACTCCATAGATGAGGGAGAGCCTCTTTCAATTCAACAACACTCTCAAACCTTCTTGCGGGAAATACAAGAAGAGAAATGGGCCAAGGAGAAGGATAATCCTCCTCCTATCCTTGAGATTCATGACCTTCATGATCATTTTCCACAAGACATTCCATCTACTTATGGAGAAGAAACAGAGCAACAAGAAGATGAACGGTTAGATTTTGAATCTAATTGTTTACAAGAGTTGCCACAGTTCACAGACCCATGGGAAACTGAATCTGTCCAGATTAGAGCTCCCACAATAGTGGTAAGAAATGAAGACTCGGTGATTCCAAGAAACACTGACATCATGAAGAACACTAAAGTTCAGTGTCATCTCACGGTAGAGGAGCTGCTCAAAGCAAAACCCGAGCTATGGAATCATGTGAAGGATCAAGTTCCCGAACTTGATTCCAAAATGCCAAAAGTAGGCTCTAAAGAGAAAGTTCGAGAGATACCTCTTGATAAAATAGGGGACATGTGTGAGGGTGAAAAAGGTAATACTTATCTTTCAATCACCTACCAAGGTTACACAACCAAAGCAATCATAGATTCAGGTGTTGGTGCTACTATTGCAACCACCTCCCTCTGGAAGCAATGGGGCAAGCCCACATTAAAACCAACTAGAATGAAGCTTCAGATGGCTGACGGCCATGTGGAAAGACCTCTAGGATTGCTCAAAGGGATAACTCTAACCACCTGTGGAGTAGAGTTTGAGCGCACATTTGCTATATGTAACTTTGAAAAAAATAATGTCTACGAGATGATCCTAGGAAGGCCCTTCCTACGACAACTGCAAGTGGTACAGGATTGGGGAACCAATTCCTTATACTTGCAATGCTTAGGGGTCACGACCAAGGTAAATTTGAAGGATTACACCTTCAGAGATGTTCCACCCCTACAGTGGAATCCTATCTACAAGGAGCAAGAAGATTCAGTCTCTTTGCATTCTAAAAGTTCATCTGATACATCTTGGATGCATGAGGATACTCATTTGTGGATGTGCAAGGTCACAAAAGAAGAGGAAAAACGCTTAAAGGCTAGAGAAAAAGGAACTTCTCAAGGAGATAGACCAGTTAGAGACCCAGCCTATACGCCGATGATATTTCCAGATGAGGAATTTGAGCCTCATGGTTGGGCAGAAATCCTAGCCACCATGGACATTGCTGTCAATGAAGAACAATGGACACCTCATTGTGATGAGGAGGGATATGATATTTCAGTGTTCATGTGTCAGCCCTTGCTAGAAGAATGTGACCCTAGTGAATTCATAAGAGAAGAAGAGAACAATGATGATCTAGAGTCCATTGTGATGGCTAGCTGCTTTATTTCAGAGGAGCACTACCTAGAAGACATAGGAGTATTTACCCAAAAAGAAGAAGAACCTCTCACAAGCATCAAAACGGTAAATTCAAAGGATGGGAGTGAAGATAGTCAAAAGAAAAAGAAACAAAAAGTAGTGAAACAAGGAGAGGAGGAGCAAGTGTTTGAAGTACTAGAAAATTTCAAGAAATATGAAGTAGAAGACCGAAAAATTTTGGTACGAATGCCTAAGAGAGAGGCCACAACAGGAGAAGCATATGATAACAAAGAAAAGACCAAAAAAATTGTAGTCACCATCAAAGAGAACGAAGAGAGATGTACATACATAGGAGATGACCTGAGTAAAGAAGAGGAAGTAGAGTTGGTAGCGTTATTAAGGGAATATAGGGACGTATTTGCATGGCACTACATAGACTTGAAAGGAGTAGATCCGGAAATTTGTTCTCATACGATCCCCATGATAGCAGATGCCAAGCCCACTAAACATAAGCCCTACACATATAATGACACTTATGTAGCCAAAATAAAAGAAGAAATTGATAGATTGATTGAAGCTGGATTTATCTATGAGATTGAGCATACAAAATGGGTGTCCCCCATTGTAGTGGTGCCCAAAAAGAATGGAAAATTGCGAGTGTGTATTAACCTTAAAAAAGTTAATGCTGCTACAATCAGAGATAGTTATCCACTTCCAATCACTGAACATTTATTGGAGCGTGTTGCAGGCAAGGAAGTTTATAGCTTCCTTGATGGATTTTCAGGTTACAACCAAGTAGCCATTGCCCCAGAAGATCAACACAAAACAGCTTTTGCCACAGAGTGGGGAATCTTTGCATTTCGTGTGATGCCATTTGGGCTCACCAATGCACCTGCAACATTCCAAAGACTCATGTGTCATGTCTTCAAAGAGTTCTTGCGAAAGAGCTTAGAAGTATATGTGGATGATTTATGTGCTCATTCCCAAGAGCGAAGATACCACATCCCTGAGCTTAGACAGATCTTCAACAAGTGTAGAGAATATCGAGTGTGTCTGAACCCAGAGAAGTGTGTGTTCATGGTACGGCAAGGTAAAATCTTAGGTCATATTGTTTCTAAGAATGGAATATCGACAGATGAGGATAAAGTAAAAGCCATAGCGGAGTTGCCGAGACCAAAAAATGTTAAAGAGGTACAGGCCTTCGTGGGCCATTGTGGATATTATCGTAGGTTCATTCACATGTATGCAATCATAGCTAAACCTCTTTATGCCTTGTTGACAAATTTTGAGTGGAATGATGAATGCGAGAAGTCCTTCAATGAGCTGAAGAGACGCTTATGCACAGCACCAATACTGACGACTCCTGATTGGAATAAGCCATTCCACGTACATGTGGATGCATCCAATTATGCAATAGGATGTATGCTGTCACAACCAACTGGTGAAGGGAATTTAGATTTGCCTATAGCATATGCTAGCAGGCAATTGAATGTTGCTGAACAAAACTACACCACAACCGAAAGAGAAGGCTTAGGCATGGTATATGCTGTAAAGAAATTTAGACACTATTTATTGGCCAACAAGTTTAAGTTCTTCATAGATCATCAAGCCTTATTATACTTGGTCAATAAACCTTGCAATACTGGACGCTTAGTAAGATGGTTCCTCTTACTAATGGAATATGACTTTGAAGTGGTTGTTAGGCAAGGTAAGACCCACCTCAGAGCGGATCACCTTTCTCGCATCACTTCAGGAGAGCCACCGCAAGGAGTGTCGGATGAATTGCCCGATGCTTATCTGTTCAATCTAGAAGTTGTTCCTAAATGTGCAAATAAGTTGGTACCAGTCCTAACCTTTGGACCCGCAAATAAAAAGGTGAAGACGGACATGGATGAAATTGTGCGGTCACAAAGCTATCAAATATTGGCAGGAAGCATGTATAAACAAGACACGGAAGGTGTTCTAGCTTGTTGTGTCGAGGATGATGAGCATAGTAGTTGGTTGCAACAAGCCCATGAAGGATTTCTAGGGAATCACTATTCTAAACAACGAACACTGCAAAATCTAAAATGTTTAGGAGTGTATTGGCCTAGTATGGATAAAGAAATTCATGAGTGGATGAAGAATTGTCCAATGTGCAAAGAGCGACCCCCAGTGGAGCATGCTACCCTTTATCACGTGTCGTTAATTCCTGACTGGAGTGCTCCATTGGTAGAATTCATGAGATCGGGAACATCCCCCAAGGAGGCAAGTCTAGCAAGAAAACGAAGTATGGAGCAGGAGGCTAAAGACTATGCCTTAGTAGGTGATAACCTATACAGAAGAGGCAAAGATGGCTATTTAAGATTGTGTGTTCATGAATCAGATTATTTGAGAGTCTTAGAAACTGCACATAGCAGTGTGGCAGGTGGACACTTTGGGCCTGACAGAGTAATCAAGTCTATTCTATTCTCAGGACTTTGGTGGCCCACTCTTCATATGGATGCACATACCTATGTGAAGAAATGTGACACATGTCAACGTGCCCAGTACCCAATTCGAAAAGATGAGATGCCTCTGAGGCCAATGATGGCAGGACGTGCATTCTCAAAGTGGGGCATAGACTTTGTAGGTCCTATTAACCCCCCAGCTAGAAACTCCCATGCAGAATACATTATTGTAGCCACGGACTACCTCACAAAGTGGGTAGAAGTCAAAGCCACAACAAAGAACGATGCTCAAACTACGGCAAAGTTTTTATTCGAGAACGTGTTTACGAGATATGGATTACCAATAGAATTAGTTAGTGATAGAGGCACACACTTCTTGAATGAAGTTATTGAAAATCTTCTCCAAGAATTCTTGGTGATACACAAGAAGTCTGCTATCATCCACAAGCTAACGGACAAGCTGAGAGCACGAATAAGATCCTATGTAACGTATTGACAAAACTCGTAAATAACAAACGCTCTGATTGGGACAAAAAACTTCATCATGCTGTTTGGGCCTACCGAGTTGCTTATAAAATGGTACTCAATGCCACCCCATTTCAGATGGTCTTCGGACAAAATGTTGTGCTACCATTGGATTTCCTAATCCCAACTTTAAAAGTAGCACAAGAGCATGATTGGAACGGACACGAGTTATCCTCGAGGATCTTTGATTTAGAACGCTTAGGTGAGACAAGGCTACGAGCAGCGGTAGGCATCTATGCTGCAAAGAAAAGGCAAAAGGCATACTTTGATGCACATATCAAGGATAAAGGCTTGAAAGAGGGAGACCTAGTGTTGGTTTATACACTAAAGCAACATGCCCGTAAATTGGAAAAAAGAGGATATGGACCCATGATCATTAATAGAATTTGCAGTAGCGGTGCAGTTCAATTGGCCACACTAGAAGGCGATGTCTTACCAAACTATATCAGTGGTTGTCGAGTCAAGCTATATCAAGAACCTCTTACAGAGGAAATGCTAATGAGACTCAACACTGCTAAAAAGCGAAAAGAAGAGGAGTTAAGAGTTAGAGAAGAAGCACAAGCAGAGGTGAGAGAGCGCATCAGAAGAAATAAGTTACGACAATTAGGCCTAGAGATCAACACAAAAGCTCCAAAATATCACATGGACATGTGCCAAAAATCGGACCTAACTGCTTCTCAAATAATTGATCGACGTCCATTTGTGACCATAGCGGTAGGGCAAGGGAAGAATGCAAAGACTGTGAGAGCATTAATTGACTCAGGTGTAGCAACTAGTGCAGTTAGACTTTCATACTGCCAAGACCTGCAATTGGACATCAAGCCCATAGAAGCCTATCTCATAGGATTGGGAGGTGTGGAAACCCCTTGTTTAGGCGAGGTGGAACTTCCCATCTACCTTCAAGATGTTCCAATAAAAGTCAAAATGCTAGTGTGTCATGATGCGGACCTTACAGAGCCACTTGTCCTAGGTCAAGATTGGATCTATGACCATGCAGTCAACTTGAACCTAAGAAGTCAACTTCTTCAAGTTTGGGTACATGAACAATGCATTACATTAGAATTAGACAAGTGCATGCTCACAAATCCAAAGGTCACACATTCTCTTAGTTCTCCTGAAACTAATCTTCGTAAAGAAAATTTTGTGTGTGTCACCGACCCTATGACGCACAAGGACTCAATCATGAAAGCCAAAGCTCAAAGGCCAGCACACCTCTCTTCTTCTTCACATACTAATGCAAGTGTAACCCAACCAAGGAGGCAAGAAAAAATGACATCTGCTATATCAACTCGACAGACGGAATTCACGAAGAAAGAAGCTCCAGGCATGAAGCAGATTTGGGTACAAAAAGGAGAACAACCACTAGCTTTACCACAACCAATCCCATCTAAGCAAGCTAAACATGCTAAAAGAAGCACCCAGAAACGAGGACAAGCTCAATCCCAAGGTCTTCAACAGGTTTGGGTACCAAAGCAATTGATGACGGCCGACCATCATCACATGCAAATTTGGGTGCCTAAGAAGTTAGCTACAGCTCAACAAGGGCGATCACAGATGTGGGTACACAAGCAACTCTTACAGACACAACGACCTATGTTCCCCACCATGCAAAAGGTCTCGACAACGAAGCCAAGGAGAGAAAAGGGTAAGAACAGAGCACAAAGACCAAAAGAAGATAAAACCAACCCTTCTGCCAAAGTAAGCAGACAATCATTAAGGATATGGGTTTGGAAGCCAAAAGCACCAGCAACACCCACCAAACCAACGAACCAACCACACTAGATACCAAAGTTTGGAAAGCATCCAAAGATGAAGTGGCCTGAGGTGATCTCTACAGGGTCAAATCCTATTCTAAAATGGGTTCCAATCAGGAGGATTACCTCATTTCGAGATCCAATCGACACCTCCAAACAAAAATTGCATCAAGTCTAGAATTAACATAAAAAAGCCTCGACCAACAACAACCCATGTGCCTTTGGCATAACCTTGTCTTTTGCACCATTCAGGTCATGCATTTTCAAAGTATGCATTAATCTAGAGCCACATTACACGACCGTGCATAGATACAATTGCGAATCCCAGGCACATGTGACACATGTACAATATTTTATTGATACTAACAACTTTCTTCTTGTTTTATGCCATTGTTCCAAAAAAAAAAAAAAAAAAAGAGAGGAGATAAATGACCATGCGTTTGAAGAAGCTCATCCAGCAGCAAGGCCGTCCATCAAAAACGACAAGCCAGCGGTCAAACACAATGATGGTGTACAACACGAGGAGATAAAGATCGACAGACCTTTCAACATGGTAAGATATGCATGCTTCAACAACACTATAACCATCATACCTTAGGAACCCTCTTCGTCGGCATACCCTTGAGCACTTCGCTCAAGACCCAATTTCTTGCACCATACTTCTTCCCATGCATTTCCCAAGTACGCATACATAGGGCCACATTACAAGGTCGTGCACAAGGCACCCAATGTTTTCAACCCATGCACTAATATATTTACCCATCATCATTTCTGGGTTACAAGTACTGGGCATGAAAACACGGAACACCATCTTTGGACGAACCAGCGGACATCACGGTGACAACAACAAGCGCAGAAGCAATGCACCATGGGAGTTACTCATAATCCACAGTGATAACCTCTTTTGAGTAGCTCACAATTTTTGAAAGCTCACAAAGACAATATCAAGCTGGAATACAAGGAAGAAGTCCATGCAAAGGCAGCAATGACAAAGTGAAGAACCAGACAAATGACCAAGCTGCATTGGAAAGATGGACCGGTGCTATTGACACATGAAGGGCACTACCTCTCAATGTACTACATGGAACAACCACTACAACAAGGGTCTGTCAGGGACGACAGACTCAAGAGGGGGGGGAGTGTTGCAGCTCAAGATCAAGGACAAAGCATGGAAGCGCATCAAGGAAGTGAACACACGAGAAGAAGGAGCAAGTAGGGAGCTCCAAGATTCACATGTCAAATTTTTAGAAGAAATCCCTATAAAAATAGTGATTTTTATCACTAAATATCATTGTAAATACCATTTTCTATTTTTACAGCTCCATTTTGTTCAAGCCAAGGAGTCCTTGAGCTTGAGGAGTATTAGATGTATCATACTACCAATTTTCATAATTTTTAGATTCCGTTTGAGCCCCCAAATAAGCCCTAGAACCTAATTTTTAACTAGGCCGGACACTAGGTCTGGACAGGGCCAAAACCACTCAAAAACTATAAAAAGGGCTGAAGAGCTCATTTTTGAGGCTAGCTTGTGGTAGATTTCAGCTTTGTAAGAGAGTTCTTGTGTAATTCAAGTCCTTCCATTGTTCCACTCTTTGCTCTTACCTTGTGCGTGTGTGTGTGTGTATATGTGTGTATGCTTGTGTGCTTTCACTCACGCACTTGTGCACTTCACTTTCTCTTGGTCTTCATACCGGTCCTCACGTTTCCACGGATTGACATTTATGAGGTGTATCTCCTCACATTGGTACTCACCATTGTGCTAGAGTGACAATGTCTTGAAGGAAATCTTCACAAACTTCCTTTGAAGAAAAATGGATATATTACAGTCACAAGCAAGCTGCAGATCATACATTTAGATGTTAATGGCTTGATGAGAACAAATTCCATTCAAAGTTGTAGGTACTTTGTTAATTTCAGTAATGATTTCTCAAGATATTCTTGGATTTATGATCTTAAAGTAAAGTCAAAGGTTTTCCTACTTTTAAGAAATTCTTAGTTATGGTTGAAAATGAAAGTCAGTCAAAGATCCAGATTTTGAAAAGTGATAGAGGAGGAGAATACATGTGAAAAGACTTTAAGTCTTTTCTTGAAGACAAAGGTATCTCTCATCAACTCATTATTGCTTAGATACCCGAATAGAATGGTTTTGCGGAAAGATAGAATAGGATACTTGTTGAAATGGTGCATAGCATGATGTCATCCAAAAAGCTTTCTGCCAAGTTTTGGTTTGATGCAGTACATATAGCCAATCACATTCTGAATAGGTCTTCCATAAAAGCTTTGACGGTCATCACACCTTATGAAGCTTATTATGGGAGGAAACCCAATGTGAGTTACTTCAAAGTATTTGGTTCCCCAACTTATGTTCACATTCAGAAGAAGGATCCTAGTAAGCTTGTTGTAAAAGCCATTAAAGCTGTCTTTACGGTTACACAATTGAAAGCAAAGGATATAGATTCTATGTCCTAGATATAGGTGATATCCTACTCTCATGAATATATTGCAGAAAATTAGGTTCATGATAAGAAGGAAGAGATTCCAGATTGCATAAAAGCAGATGACTATATAGGAATTTTTCACAAAGAATTTGGATTCTTGTATTCAGCCATACAAGTGGGGCTGATGAATCTTCTCGAAATTTAAGAGATGGAGCTAAAGAGAGAGTTTCATTGCCTACATGAGTACCTAATCCATCATTAGTACCTCTTGGAGTTTTGACTTATAAAGTTGGAGAAGTTTCGAGAGTTCCACAAGAAAGAGATATTGAAGAATTAGAAAGGATTCCACCACTTTTCAAGGATAGGCCTAAGTGATCATATCAAACTTGGAAGGAAAATGGTATAAAAAAATGGAAGAACAAACAAGGAGACAACAAAATAACCAGGTAAGTTATGCAGAACATTTTGAAATTCATAATATTATAGCTCTTACTTTAGTTGAGAATGAACCAAATAGTGTTCAAGATGCACTAGATAGTCCTTTGTGGAAGAAAGCTATGGAAGAAGAGATCAATTCTATTCATAAGAATCAAGCATGGAAGCTTTGTGAGTTATCAAAAGATAAGAAATCTATTGATTTTAAGTGGATCTTCAAAATCAAAAGAAAAGGAGATGGTACCATAGAAAGTATAAAGCAAGATTAGTTGTTAAAGGTTATGCACAAAAGAAAGGTATTAACTATGATGAGACTTTTTGTCCTACATCTAGAATGATAGTAGTTAGGACAATACTTTCTTAAACTACATTTTTCTATTGGAAAGTATAGACCTTAGATATCAGAACTGCATATCTTAATGGCAATCTTCATGAAGGAGTTTATATTTAGTATCTAGAAGATCTTGAAGACACATATAAAGAGCATGTAGTATGAAAAACTATCAAAGCTTTGTATTAACTAAAGAAAGCGCCAAGAACATGTTATCAAAAGATACATCTCTATCTTCTATCTATTGGTTTTGAAAA
This sequence comes from Ceratopteris richardii, assembly GCA_020310875.1. NCBI lineage: Eukaryota > Viridiplantae > Streptophyta > Polypodiopsida > Polypodiales > Pteridaceae > Ceratopteris > Ceratopteris richardii. Next base: position 183,676,894 of record CM035416.1, read on the forward strand.
CTATGATGCAACTTCCACTCTTTATGTTAAAATTGACAAAGATATTTTGATTATTATCATCATATATGATGATGATATGATCATGATAGCTCCCAAGGATTTAGACCTTCAATATTTTAAAGCACAACTTAAGCATACATTTGATGTAAATGACTTAGGTATTTTGCATTATTAACTTGGGATTAAATTTATATATAGAGATGAGTGTATCTACATGGCATAGTAGAAATATATTCAAAAATTATAGGGAAGGTTTGAAATGGGAGATTCCAAGCGTATGCAGACACCTATCGATGTCCATGTGCCATTACAATTGGAAGCAGATCCAAAAACATTTGATGCTATGTTATATAGTCAAACATTTGGTTGCTTTATATATCTATGTAATACACATCTCCACATTCAATTTAGTTTTTCAAGTATCCAGGTTCATGCCCAACCCACATAAGATTCATTGTAAAGCAATTAAGTAAACTTTTAGATATTTGAAGGGAACTTCCAATTATATTATTGTAATTTTGAAGTTTTCACATTTTATCCTAAATGTTATTTAGATTCTGATTGGAAAGGTGATAAAGACTAAAGAAGAAGCAAAAGAGGCTATTGTTTCTATCTAGGAGATTGTGTTATCTCTTGGTTATCCAAGAAACATCCTACAATTGCTACATCTTCATTTTAAGTATAGTATAGGGCTACCTTTATTGCTATGCTTGAATGCATTTGGTTACTGAAGATTCTTTGTTATCTTGATGTGCATATTCATCTTCAATTCAAACATTTTCAGACAGTGAGAGTGCTATTGCTATTGCAAAGAACTATGTTCATCATGCTAGGAAAAAGCATATAGAGGTCCATTACCACTACATTTGGGAACATATATCTAAGCAGCACATTGAGCTAGTCTATATAACTACAAGTGAGAATGTTGCAGACATTTATACCAAAGCACTGTCAAGAGAAAGATACAAGAGTTTTTGCAGTTTATTAGACCTTGTACCATTATGACATTAAAGGGGGGATTGTTGGATACAATCTCCATATAGCCCAATATAGCAGCCATATTATGTGTATTTTGTAGAGTCCTCTCACCACAAACTCTTGGAAGATTTGGAGTAAGACTAAGGACTTGTAAAACACCGAATAGGGTTCGAATCCCATTGCCAATGGAAGTAGAGCAACACAAAAAACTTGGGTGGATTTTTTCCTCATTGCGTATTTTAGAGTTTTTTGTGCTTCGTTAGATTTAGCGTTTCTGTGGCTAAGATCCCTATGGGTGTTTGTTTTTTTAATTTTCTTTTCACTTGCAGGCTTGTGGATCTATATAAACAATTCTTTTTTCACTTGTTGATTATCTCGCAAGCTCTACTAAGTGCTCAACACAAGGTTTGGAAGAGATCAAGGAGGTCCTCTACTTTGAGTAAGTGTTCACACACACTTGGAGGAGTCCATATCAGCCAACCATCAGTTGTCTTGTATATTTACTATGAGTAACAAGTCTATATCTGGCCTCACTTTTTCATTGACTAGTTTCTGATTTAGGATTAATTAGAATTAGGATTTTTTGTAAAATAGTTCTAAACTCTTTTTATTCTCCATATTCACACACAAACACACACGCTTCATACCTCTTAAGCACTATATACACAATTTTTTGTATGTAGTTCCTACTTCTTCCTAGATTCAGATATTGTGAGTTTGTATCATATTCACACATGGTAATTTTACATTCATGAATATAAGATAATATAGGTGCAGATCTTAGCTTACACTACACTTTGGAAAAATTTGTCTACTCTCACTTTATCTCTGACTCATCTCTTTTAGAGTATTAAGGTGTGTATGCTAAGGTTCATGTACTATAAGCTCCTGTAAACCTATGATTAGTTATTATTGAAGCCCACCCCACTTCCCACACATATCTATGTCATCATCTAGCATGAGCGAATCCAAGAACGATTGCATAACCAGTGACTCCTTAGCATACAAATCAGCCATCCTATCAATGAGGGATGTATCTAGTTATGTATCATGAGAGCTAATGTGCTCTACCATACATTTTGTATCATAATAGCTATCTCCCCCCAACACACCAAGTGTATCAACATGCTTGGCATGAGCTAACTACGCAACATCAATACCAAGATCAAAGTGATGATCTAACTCTACTTGCATATCATCAAAATGCTCTATAGGAGCATCCATAGCATGCTCTAAAGCATCCAAGTGATCATCATAAGTGTGATCCACATGACCATCTACATGATGAACCAAACCATGCTCTCGAGAAGCATCAAAAGCATCCATAGATGAGATGAGACATGACATGTCTCACACAACACATAAGGCTAAACTCCCACTAAGATAAGACTCTCTCTCACATAGTGTCTGCAATGGATACATGTGCCCAATCCTACCACCTCTCATAATCATAAAATGTCCCAACTACAACTAAAAATGATGCTCACCAAGGAATGCATAAAATCTACTCTTTGTAATTGGCTAATTGAAATCAAGCTGATAGGGAATGAAGGCACATAACATACATGTCTTAAAGTAATTGATGCTCAACTAGGTAGAAAAATGCATACATCTCCTGCACCCTCAATGTCATATGTTGTACAATCAAGCATGTTCACATCCACAATCCTCATTTGAGAATCGACAAAACCACCCTTGATGTGGTGTAACATGAAAAGTGGATAATGCATCAAGCAGTCAAGCCATATGTGTGACATCCAATGAACAAGAGAGATCCTGAGATGAATCATAGGAGAAAGTGACATCACCATCACTGACATAATCAATTACCATAGAATCTCTTGAAACCACTACCTTATCTACATCATGTGTATGTCTCTATTTTCATCATTAGATCTGCCTAAAGCAACATCATAGAGTATGGCCCTCAGAACCATAATGAAAACATCAAAGTCATCGATGTAGTCACATGTAGTCTCTGGGATAGTGGACTATTGGTCTCCTCATACATAGTAGACTGATATTTAGATCCACAAGTTGTAATCGGATAGTGGAGCTGGCCAATGCATCCATATCCATCCATATGTGGTCAAGCATGTCACGAGGCATTTGTACATCTCTATGCACATATATGTGTAGCCTTGCACGAACCAATGTATGCCACATGTGAGCTTTCCATTTCAAAGAGACAATGTCATCAAACCAAGAAGATACCATGTTGGTAATCCAAATGAATATCAATGTAACAAGAGGCTATAAACAATACTCTATTATCAGTAGGATCACACCTATCTATCCATATGCATAATGCATATCACAAATGTCTCACTAGAGAAGAAACCATGTGAACCACCTATCACATAACCATGCATCTAGGATGCACATAAAACCATGACCATAAACCTGCTCACCAGGTTTTCAAAATAACCAAGTAGATGTGAAAGAATCCTCCGAAAAGTTTGATAGAATATCCCTTGTAAATTGAGCAATCAAAACAAGATAACTAGTAGCAAAAGGACAATGACTAACTTTTCACCACCTATCAGTGATCCAACCAAAGATAATGGCAAGTACACATGCCAAAAATTGATGGAAATATGCACCAACACAACAGTGATACACCTCCTACTAAAGAATAAATCCTAAAAAATGGTCCAACCTATCATGAATAAATTGTCAAAAAATCCAAGTGAATGGAGATAAGCAATGATCCAAAGCTATCACATAAGCATCAAGAATCCAGTAGAGTACTCTTCTAGCATAAAAGCCAAGAAACATTTAGCAGCATTTTCTCTATTAAATGGAATCTTAATCAAAATAATCATGTGGGTATATTCAAACCACTTATGCCTATCCGTAGCAAAAATCACATATAATGATCAATGATAATATGGACCAATGCAAGTCCAAAATAGGTGAAAAATGTGTGTGCAACTAAGGCTCCAATCTTGATGTTGTAGGTGCAAAGAGAAACAAGAATAGAAGTACAAATCAAGATCCAATATCAACTCTCATAAATTGTGTGTAATTGACAAGTGAAGTCATATCCGAGTGGCATAAGCAAGATATAACAAAATTCCACTATATATCCATTCAGAATATTAGGATCAAATCCATGATGGCATAAACTTGAAAGTCATACCACAATGCCATATCACATGTCAAACACCTTACAAGATCATGCTCTACTCTAATTCAAAGGAGCTACCATAGTGATCATACATTCCCAAATCAAAACCAACACTAAAGCACAAGTTCTCACACATACCTCTTCAAACTACCTTTACACCAATGAAGCTCCAAACCAAGATCTACTTTCAATCTTCAACTATCTTTACAATTGCATAAGAAAAATATAATAGTCTATATATTGCATTTTTTTGATGCTCCAAACTTCAAAATTTGTTTTTCACCTATTAGAAAACTTGAGGATCTATTTCTTGGCTATGTGAAAATACTTCAAACACCTCAATAGGACGCATGAAGCTCAAGATATAAACAAAAGAAGCATCTAATATCAATTTCATCTTCACTTGCATCATTGTTGCTTTGTATTATGCATTTTTGGCAGCCTACCACTCCAAATTTGGCGTTTCTTACCCTATAACTTGTAGATTCTTTTCCAAGCTACGTGCAACACTTGATATAACATCAATCGCATCTCTATTAACTCAAGTTACAACAAACATTTTGACATGTTGTCCAAGTGATTATAGATTCAACTTCTACATCACGCTGCACTTTTCAATTTTTTGGTAGATTAGAACTTTGAACCAGATTATATGCCTTGAATTTGTAGCAATCTATGTTAGCTACACACAAAACTTTAAATTGTGTGAATTTAAGCTTTAGCTCGCATTATGGCCAAAAAATCCCAGAGTTTTCAAGAGGGTGCCGACCTGCACATTCGCCTCTTGTGCCCTAAACTTCCATTGAAGCTCCTTGCACACTAGCCTTGAGCATGCTTTGATACCAATGAAGGGTTTTGGTGGGCTGAACAAGAGGATCAAGAAGTATATATAGGGAGAGAGGGGAGAAAAAAGATGCATACACACACGTGGGAGCCTCGAAACCCACATAACCATCTTGTTGAGGCAATGCACTCTAAATTATATGTGTATATGAATCAAGGGCTAAGGTTACATGAACTTTACATCCCCAACATGAAATAACTTACTAGTCTATAGTTTTAGTCTCATGTATGATATGGGACTAGACACTCCGTTTGTAGTGTACGTTGTAAGCATAAATATGGACTGCCAGAGAGAAGCATTTGGATGTGGCCAAAATGATATTGAGATATTTGAGTGGAACTATGGATATGTGTTTATGCTTTGATGGAGATGATGCATCCATTAGGTAAGAAACATACTTTAGGTATCTTGGCTGTCTAGACAACAATTTTTTCACTTTGCAAGAGGCTCTATTTATTAGAGAACTTATTCTTAGGGATGCACAATTGTTTTTACTACAAAAGAAGGGTAAATTGTATCCACTCATGCATCTAAGGAAGCATTGTGGATTTTTAGATTAAAATGGACATGCCATACCTCAACATGCACCTTGTTTACTCAATTATAGTCTAAGTGTTTTTGCCTTGGCTAAGAATCCTCTCTATCATTCAAAGTTAAAGCACATTAAGGTGCGGTATCATTTCCTTTGTGATTGTTCAACCATTGAGAAGATTTTGTCTTAGAATATTTGTAATCAAGAAGATGCAATGGATTCTTTGGGAAAATCACAACCACAAGATAGTTTTAGACACTCTTATCACTTGATGGGGGTCACTTGATCTTGTTTCTCATGATCTCTTGTACATTGTGTAGCATGCCCATCGGGTGGGAGCTAAAGTTCACAAAATCATACTCGGTTTGGTTTCGTCATTCTTTCTTTTCTCTACCTTTCTTGGATGTAGTTGATGAATTTGTTGGATTGAAATTTCCATGCAATCTTCCCCTCTACAAAGAAGTTGGAACTACTGGTAGATGACACATCTGGTCCACTCGGGATTTGAGATTTTGCACTTGCATTTTTAGCATTTCCATTTTCATTATAATCAACATTTATTCCTTATTTTGATTCATCCTAAAAGCTTTATATTTCATCAAACACCACATCTTTGCTTACCTTCACTTGGCATGTCATTGAGTTTTAGATTTTATAAACCATTTGCTCAAGGGAGCATCCAATCAAGATACAATATTCTTCTTTTGGATCAAGTTTCATCCTCAACTCATCTGAAACATGTACATATGCAATAAAAGCTCGAATACCTTGATATGTGAAAAGTTTGATGTTTTACCTCTAAACTTCTCTAACTTTGTGTTGAACATCAATTTGAGTTCTATTCATGTTGTGTAGAACTATATGCACAACTTTTGCCCAATAATAATGGAACATATTCTTCTCAACCATCAAGGATATTGCTATTTTTGCAATAGGTTTATTGTTGCATTAAGCAATGTGATTATTTTGTGGTGTGTACCCACATGAAAATTATTTTTGAATTCCAAGACTTGAAAAAAACTATTGAACTCATTCGATAGGTATTTATCTTCTCCATGAGATATTAATGTCTTAATATATTTCCTTGTCTCCTTTTCCATCATAGACTCAAAATTTTGAAAGTAAATAGATACCTAACTCTTCTCCTTCATAAAGTATAACCATGCTTTTCATGTATGGTCATGAATGAATGTGACATAAAACCCTACAACCTCCCATGAATATGGTCTTCCCTGGACCCCAAACAATGTAATTCACTATCTCTAGTACATTCCCACTAACATGCTTGTAAGGTGGAAATGATGCTATTAACTATTTACAAAATGAAATGCTTGACATACCTTTTACATCTATGCAAATGTAAACTTTTTTTGCCCAATGAAGCTCCTTTGAGTGCATCAATGTAAGCGTTTACAAATTTGCATGTCCAATTCCTTTGTGCCATATCTCTATGTCAATAATAGCACATGCACCTTTTGGAAGCATGGTTGCATTCATTTCAAGAATCTTCACATTCAATCCAGAAATCCTACCCACTGTATTCCCTTTGGTGAACACCCTTCAATTTTGTTTGTACTCTTCTACATATATACCATCAGAATTGAACCTAACTTGTAGTTCCTAGTCAACAAATTGTCCATAGAAACCAGGTTCTTTGTTATATTAGGAACATGTAGTACTTAAGAAGTTTTAATTTCCCATCCTCCATGAATAGTATTATGTTTCGTGTATGCTCTATAGCATGGGATATGTCATCACCTATTTAAATACATCTAAGAATTGGTATTTTTTGCAAAAGTATAAACGATTCTACACACCTCCCCTTGTGATTTGAAGCACCTAAATAAACAAACAAAACATAACCAATTGATTTTAAAAAATAAGCATACATTTTGTTCATCATATGATTTTGGACCATGAAGAACTTCAAATCCTCTACAAGCGTAGATGAATATTGTTTTTAATTACATTTTGTTGTTTTGATTCTTCACCCTGCAATCACGTTCAAAGTGATGAACTTTACAACAATTCCAACATCCCTTACTTCCATTACCCAAATCATTTCTTTGGAAATTCGTATGATCACTTTGGCTCCCCCTACGTTGAAAATACCCTCTACCTCTTGCAATACTATGTTGTTGACCTTGGTCCTAGAATAGAATACCTACTCAGAACAAGCTTTTCCTTGGGAGTTTGAGTCTTCAGAGAGGTTCTTTTCTTGAATTACCAACACGGACACAAGATGAGCTGAATTTTTTAGAGTTTCCCTGGTTTAAATAGAAGTTTCAAACTTCAAAGCCACACTTCAACCTCATCATCATCCTCCATATTGGCACCAATAGATGTACGTGACTCACATATACTTTTGATTCTTCAAGGTGTAGTCACTTACTAACATGCTCGCTTTCTCTAGTATATGCAACTCATACATGAATTCCAATTTTCTAGCATAAAAGGATCTAGTATCAAGGATCGTTTAGGGTACTCGTCTAGCAATAAAAGCCAAGAAACACTTAGAAGCATTTTCCTCTATAAAATGGACTCTGAATCAAAATAATCATGTGGGAATATATAAACCATTTATGCCAAACCATATCAGAAATCACATATAATGATCAATGATAATATGGATCAATGCAAATCCAACATAGGTGAAAAATGTGTGTGTAAGTAAGGCTCTAATCTTGATGATGTATGTGCAAAGAGAAACAAGAATACAAGTACAAATCAAGATCTAGTATCAACTCTCATAAATTGTGTGTAACTAACAAATGAATTCATACCCAAGTTGCATAAGCAAGATATAACACAATTCCACTATATATCCATTCAAAATATTATGATCAAATCCATGATGGCATAACTTGAAGGTCATACCACAATGCCATATCACATGTCAAACACCTTACAAGGTCATGCTCTACTCTCATACGGAGGAGCTACCATAGTGATCATACATGCCCAAATCAGAACCAATACTGAGGCACAAGTTCTCACACATACTTCTTCAAACTATCTTTCCACCAATGAAGCTCCAAATCAAGATCTCAAAAGGGATTTGAAGATACTTTCAATCTTCAGCTATCTTTATGATTGCATAAGAAAAATATGATAGTCTATATATTGCTTTTTTTCATGCTCCAAACTTTAAAAATTGTTTTCAACTATTAGAAAAATTGAATATCTCCTTCTTGGATATGTAACAATACTTCAAACACCTCAATAGGAGGCATGAAGCTCAAGGCATAAACAAAATAAGCATCTACTATCAATTTCATCTTCACTTGCATCAGTGTTGCTTGGAGATTCGTTTCCAAGCTACGTGAAACACTTGATATCACCTCAATCTGATCTCTAAAACACAAGTTACAACAAACATTTTATCATGTTGTCCAAGTGATTATAGATTTGACTTCTACATCATGCTGCGCTTTTCAAATTTTTGGTAGATTAGAACTTTGAACCAGATTCTATGCCTTGAATTTGTAGCCCTCTATGTTAGCTACACACAGAACTTTAAATTGTGCAAATATAAACTTTCTAGCTCCCATTATGGCCAAAACCACCTAACAGCTGTCAAGAGGTTGCCGACCTGCATATTCACCTCTTGTTCCCTAAACTTCCATTCAAGCTGCTTGCACACTAGCCTCGAGCATGCTTTGATACGAATGAAGGGTTTTGGTGGGCTGAACAAGAGAAGCAAGGAGGAGATGGAGGGAGAGAGAGGAGAGAAGAGATGCGCACACATGTGTGGGAGCCTTGAAACCCATATAACCATCTTGTTGAGGCAATGCACTGTAAACTATATATGTATATGAATCAAGGGCTAAGGTTACATGAACTTTACATACCCTACACGAAATTACTTACTAGTCTATAATTTGTAGCTGCATGTATGATATGGTTGCTATGAGAGTGGACACTCCATTTGTAGTGTGAGTTGTAAGCATAAGTATGTGGAATGCTAGAACGAAGCATTTGGATGTGGCCAAAATGATATTGAGATATTTGAGTGGCACTATGGATATGTGTTTATGCTTTTCTATAGATGATGCATCCATTAGGTAAGAAACATACGTAGACAACAATTTTTTCACTTTGGAAAAGGATCTATTTATTGGAGATCTTGTCTTTAACGATGCAAAATTGTTTTTACTACAAAAGAAGGGTAAATTGTATCCACTTATGCAGAACTTGTTTTTCCTTGGGACTTTGAGTCTTCACAGAGGTTCTTTTCTTCAATTATCAACATGGCCACAAGATGAGACAAGTTTTTTAGATTCTCCCTAGTCTAAATAGACTTTTCAAACTTCAAAGTCACACTTCAACCTCATCATCATCCTCCACATTGTCACCAATGGATGTAGGTGACTCACATATAATTTTGATTTTTCAAGGTGTAGTCACTTACTAACACATGCTCCCATTCTCTAGTATATGCAACTCATTCATGAGTTCCAATTTTCGTGCCTTTGTGTTGATTTCATACAATGTGAGAAACTATTCCAAGCATTCTTTGGAGTTTTAGTATCATGTATGTGTCCAATCATGCTATCTTGTATCCACAGTACATGAATGTTGGGATAGATGGATAGATGCTCCAAGACACTGAGTAGGTACTGCTAAGCCTGCTTTGTACCAGCCCTCTTTTGCTTCAGAGTTGATAATTAGACCTTCTTAGCTTTCCAATAACACCAAAAAATAGCCTATGTACTTTGGAAGTGATGTGTGTAATGATTGAACCAAAACAGACAACTTTGGAGTTCACAAACTCAAGAAAACCTTCTATCTATGTTTTGACACTTGCTGAATGTTTTGCTCAGTGTGACCAGCACAGTAGAAATTGATAAAATTCCTTCTAGGGGTATTTAATTAGCTTAGTAAGCTACCATTTGCAAGTGGAATGATGTAAAAAGATCAAATATGCTAAGAGAAATCAATTTAGCAAGTTTAGCTATACCCCCGACTTTTTAGGACTGTAGCAGAAAATGACCAGAGTTCACCTCGACGTAGATTTCTCTGAAATGGCTGAATAGAATCACGTCAAACTTTGATATCATGAAGATGACTTTAAGCTGAATCCAAGAAGCTTTGAACCACTTGATTTAGTGAAGAATTGACTAGGATATGCCCTTGACAAGTCGACAGACTTTCGAGTAGACTAACAGAGAACTCAGAGATGAATGATGTAAATGTATCTATTAATGAACACTTGTATACAATTCCATTGGCATGAATAACATTGCCTAATGGTGTAGAGAGGTGTAGGCTATAGTATAGTCCTCACACACACTCAAAATCAGTAGAATGAGGCTCGGGAATGATCTCTCTTACCCGCGACTTTTCATGTTCACTTTTATATGAAGTGAGTGAAGATTTGAATTCAAATTCAAATTTTGGCTCCCTATGATCAAGCTCCTAAATGCTTGGAGATATTCCTTCAATCAAATGAACTACCTTTTTCTAGGACTCACTTTGGTAGGTGATTACAAAAGATTCTAAGTCAATTTGACTTTTACAATGAGGTAAAGTGGTAATTAACCACTAGCATATGTTCCTATGCTTCTTCATGTATGTGTAGACTTTAATGCATCCTTTGAGCCAAATGTGTAGGCTTGCAACTTACACCAACAGCTCCCCCTCAAGCCAAACATTTGGCTTAAGTCTTCATCTTCAATCTTCAGGTATATTCTGCAATCCAATCATGGATTTGAACCTGCAAAGTTTTGTTCCATCCAAAGCTTTAGTCAACAAATCTGCACATTGCATGTTGGTTGATACATAGGTAAGTTGAATATCCTTGCTTAGCAATTTCTCTCTCACATAATGATAATGAACCTCTATGTGTTTGGTCCTAGCATGATAGATAGGATTGGCTGCAAGGTGAAGAGAACTTGTATTACCCCCAAAGATAATTGGTGACTTAGTAAACAAACCCAATTCTGTATACAAAAGCTTAATCCAAATTGCTTCTTGTGTGGCGTTAGCCAGTCCTCTATACTCTGCCTCTATGGAAGACAAAGCAATAGTAGGTTGCTTCTTTGAAGACCATGAAATTGGTTCGTCACCTGCAAAGGAAAAATATATCCAGAAGTGCTTCTCCTATCATCCTTGCATCCTGCCCAATCTACATCTGAATAGATTTTTATATCAATATTTGAAGTGTAAGGGAAATACAAACCATGGTTCTGTGTACCCTTAAGATACTTCAAGATTCTCTTGGCAGCCTCTAAGTGAGGTATCCTTGGCTTGTGCATAAATTGACTTAGCACACTTACTCCATATGCAATATCAATTCTTGTAAGAGTAGCATAGTTCAAGCTACCCACCATACTTTGATAACCTGTAATGTCTTTGACTTCATCACCTTCATGGGCACTTAGCTTTAGGTTTACCTCCATTGGAGTGCTTGCTACTTTAGCATCCTTCAAGTGAAACTTCTTCAACATATCCTGTACATACTTTTTCTGAGTAATGTATATCCCTGAATTAGTGTAAACTAATTCAAGCCCTAGATAATACTTCAATAAACCAAGATCATTGATCTTGAACTCCTTCATCATCTGGCTTTTGATATACCTGATTCCATTGACATCATTACTTGTAATGATGATGTCATCAACATAAACACAGAGATAGATTACCTCTGAATTACTTCTCTTAATGAACAGAGAAGTGTCAGCCTTGCTCATGACAAAACCTTGGTCTTGGAGGTATGTAGCTAACCTATAATTCCATGCCCTAGGTGCCTGCTTCAATCCATATAAAGCCTTTTTTAATTTGCAAACATAAGTTACCTTCTTAGGGTCCTCATAGCTAGGAGGTTGTGACATATAAACTTCTTCTGAAATCCATCCATTCAAGAAAGCATTCTTGACATCCAATTGGTACATGTTTGAATTCTTTGATGCAACCACACTTACCAACACTCTGATTGTTGGCATCTTGGCCACAGGAGAAAATGTCTCTTCATAGTCAATGCCTTGGGTTTGTGCAAAACCCTTGGCTACCAATCTAGCTTTGTACCTATTAATTGTTCCATCAGAATTTCTTTTCAACTTATAGATCCATCTGGATCCTATTACCTTCATAGAATCCTTCTTGGGTACTAACTCCCATGTGTCACTCTCCTTGAGTGCTTCAATCTCCTCATCAATAGCTTCTTTCCATTCTGATTTGGTTATTGCTTCTTCATATGAACCTGGTTCTTCATTTGACAAATCTTTGGCAAGATAAACTGAATGTTTAGTAACAAGAGATGTATCATACCCATATCTGATAGGTTTCTTGCTTTCTCTTTGAGATCTTCTGATTGATTGAGTTGAAGATTTAGGTATGTCTTCAAGCTTCTTCATCTTCATTTTGCCCTTGGACTTCCATGCCTTGAATTCTTCAAGGTTGATAGTGTCTTCATCATCTGAACTTGACTCTTCATTCTGAGTAGGTTCCTCCTTTGCAAGTTTTGGAAATTCCTCTTCCAAATCATAGGGTAATTTGACCTTCCTTCATTCATTCTCATACCAAGAATCATTTTCATCAAAGATCACATCTCTGCTTACCATAGATCCCTTAATGGTAGGATTATAGAACCTGTAACCTTTTTTATTTAAATCATACCCAATAAAAATGCATTTTTCAGCCTTTGGTTCTAGCTTACCTCTTATTTGAGAAGGAATGTGCACATATGCTACACATCCAAATATTTTGCAGTGATCTACTGATGGTCTCTTACCATGCCATGCTTCATAGGGTGTCATACCATCAAGTGACTTAGATGGTAACCTGTTTATGAAATAAGTGGCAATAGAAACACTCTCTGCCCATAGATAGTTAGGTAACTTCTTCTCATTAAGCATAGATCTAGTTGTCTCAACAATTAACCTATTTCTTCTCTCAGCTACCCCATTTTGTTCAGGAGAATACCTTGTGGTTATCTCTCTTTTGATGCCTCTGTCCTGCAAGAAATCTTCAAATTCATTGGAGAAGTACTCACCTCCTCCATCTAACCTTAGCCTCTTCAAATTTCTTCCTGTCTGGTTTTCAACTAATGCAAGATATTTCTTAAAACAATTAAATACCTCATCCTTGTGCTTCATGAAGTACAATACAATCCATCTGCTATAATCATCAATGAAAGACACATAGTACCTTGAACGTGAGACTAAGGGGTCTTTGCTAGGTCCCCAAACATATATGTGTACAAGCTCTAGGTAGTCTTCATGCATATATCCTTTCTTGGAGAAGGGTAACCTGTGAGACTTACCAAATTGACAAGCACCACACTTGTAAATCATATGTTGTTTGGATACATTAGGTATCCCAAGCACACATTGGTCCCTGCTCATTTGTTTCAAGGTTCTTTCTCCTATGTGCCCTAACCTTTTGTGCCAAATCTCAAGCTCTGAAAGTGTTTGATCTTTATAACTGTATAGTGCAATATTCTTTGTATCTTCCAACTCAAAAGTGAAAAGTCTACCTGATTTTTCTCCTTTAGCAATCCTCTTGAACCCATGTCTTGGGTCCTCCACATATGCTCCATATTGATTGAATCTGACTTGCAAACCTTTCTCCACAATCTGACCAACACTCATCAAATTTTTGGTAATGGTTGGTACATAGAGTACCCTACTCAACAAATTCTGATTACCATCACAAGTCTTAACATTTCCAACTTTAACTACTGAATGCTTTGTATCATCACCTGTTTGGAATTGATGTTTACCTTTTGGTTCCTCAAGATCAGAGAGTAGTGCCACATTACCAGCCACATGATTTGAGCACCCTGAGTCAATGTAGAATAGGTGGTCATCATTTGTACCTGACTTTGAAGTCATGTTCATGATCAAAAGAGAGTCATCCTGCTCCTCTGTGTAGTTGTTGTAGTCCTTTCTGGTTTTGAATCCTCCTTGGTAGTTGCCATTGTAATTGTTGTTGTAATTGTTGTTGTAATTGTTGTTGTGGCCTTGGTGATGGTTGAACCTTCCTCTTGACTGTGAGTATCCACCTCTTTGGTAGCCTCTTCCTCTCTGATTTTTGTAATTCCTGAAACACTCATCTGTAGTATGATTTGTTAAACCACAAATGTTGCATGGTGATGAGTTATAGGGTCTCCCCCTACCTTGCTTACCTCCTTTGCCCCTTCCTCTTGAAGATCTTGCATAGTTGGCTTGGGAGGTAGAGCCTTCATCTTCCATCCTGTTGCTCTTGCCTTTATCCTTAGACTTCTTATCAGTGTATAGGGCAGAAGAGTTATTACCTTTGGATGTATCTCCATTTTTGGTGAGCTTTGCTTCATGTGTAAATAGTTGTCCCATGAGAGTTGTAAGATCTAGAGTATGCATGTCCATATAAAGATCAATTGCAATGGTGAAGCTTTCCCATTTGTCATCAGCCTTGATTCCATTGATCACTTGCCTTATAATTTGTTCTTCTGCTAACTGATCTGCAACATCTTTGATCTTGGTCACAAATTTAAAACAGCTTGCTTAGGTTGCTTCCTTAGTGTTCTGAATTCAATCCACAACTGATTTTTCCTAGCCCTTGTATTGGAGGAAAAGTATGATGACAAGGTTTCCCAAGTTTCTTGGGATGTCTTACAATTTCTGATATGTGGCAAAAGAAAGTCAGAGATAGAGTTGAGTAAATAAGACCTTGCCAATGCATCCTTAGCACACCATGTGTTGAGTTTTTCTTGTTCTTCCTTGGTTGGCAATCCTCTTGCTTTGAATGAGGGCAATTCCTCATCTCCTGAGATGTATCCATAGAGACTCCTTCCTTGTAAGTAGGTCTTCATCCTTAGAGACCAAGCTTGATAGTTGTTCCTGTCCAATTTATCAATAAATGAAGGAAAACCATCTCCCATTTTACCTCTGTTGCTCTGATACCACTGTTGGGATAGATGGATGGATGCTCCAAGAGACTGAGTAGGTACTACTAAGCCTGCTTTGTACCAGCCCTCTTTTGCTTCAGAGTTGATAAGTATACCTTTGTAGCTTTCCAATAACACCAAAAAATAGCCTATGTACTTTGGAAGCGATGTGTGTAATGATTGAACCAAAACAAATAACTTTGGAGTTCACAAACTCAAGAAAACCTTCTATTTATGTCTTGACACCTGCTGAATGTTTTGCTCAGTGTGACCAGCACAGTAGAAATTGATAAAATTCCTTCTACGGGTATTTAATTAGCTTGGTAAGCTACCATTTGCAAGTGGAATGATGTAAAAAGATAAACTATGCTAAGAGAAATCAATTTAGCAAGTTTAGCTATACCCCCGACTTTTTAGGACTGTAGCAGAAAATGACCAGAGTTCACCTCGACGTAGATTTCTCTGAAATGGCTGAATAGAATCACTTCAAACTTTGATAGCATGTAGATGACTCTGAGCTGAATCCAACAAGCTTTGAATCACTTGATTTGGTGAAGACGTGACCGAGATATACCCTTGACAAGTTGATAGACGTTTGAGTAGACTAATAGAGAACTCAGAGATGAATGATGTAAATGTATCTATTAATGAACACTTGTATACGATTCCATTGGCATGAATAACATTGCCTAATGGTGTAGAGAGGTGTAGGCTATATTATAGTCCTCACACACACTCAAAATCAGTAGAATGAAGCTCGGGAATGATCTCTCTTACCCGCGACTTTTCATGTTCACTTTTATATGAAGTGAGTGAAGATTTGAATTCAAATTCAAATTTTGGCTTCCTATGGTCAAGCTCCTAAATGCTTGGAGATATTCCTTCAATCAAATGAACTACCTTTTTCCAGGACTCACTTTGGTAGGTGATTACAAAAGATTCTAAGTCAATTCGACTTTTACAATGAGGTAAAGTGGTAATTAACCACTACAATATGTTCCTATGCTTCTTCATGTATGTGTAGACTTTAATGTATCCTTTGAGCCAAATGTGTAGGCTTGCAATTTACACCAACAATGAAACCACCTAAGACTATGGATCTCAAATATTTGGGAGACATTGAACAAATCACAATTTACAATTTTGCAAACTGACATGTTTCTTTTGTAGGCCCCTTTGTGTGCGCTCAAAATGGAGGTCAAAATGTTTGTGAAACCAAAATAAGAGCAAGACAAGTGACTCCAAATAAATAAATCTCAAAAATAATTTAGTACCTTCTACCTTGGATGGAGCTCATTGGAGTATGGAGTTGGTTGGCTCTGATGGAAAGACTCTAGAAGATGTGGAGCCTTGGAGCTCGTAAGTTTCCTTTATATATGAGTTCCCTCATGGGAACTATCTCTTAAGTGTTCCTTGGGTAATTTCGCATGAAACCCATCCCTTACGAGTTAGACACTTCTTTTCTCTAATAATCATTCGTTATTGATATTCTTAGATTTTGGCTCTTTTTGTATACGTGCAAGTCCTCTTTATCTCTAGAAAGATTCCCTTTTGAATTCCTACTATCTTAATGTATATAGTTTTTTATTTAGCGCATGTGGTCTTCTTAACACATATTTTTTCTTCACGTATTCCCTCTCTACTCCTACATAAGGAGAGGTATTCGATGTAATGTTGGTCCTATGGCCAGGGCCTTATGAACTCTAGTGGGAATAGGAAGAAGGTTTCATATGGTGTTCACTCATTGCCTTGTGTTGTTGGCATTGTTCACGTTTTTGTAGTTTTAACTAGAGTTTACAAGGGTATGAGGCTTATGCTTATTTGTGCTCAAAGATATGTCTGTCACAGTGACATTTGTTACATGAGCTTGAGTGTGCTACTCCTTGCATCCATTATGACTCAACTTGTAGGAACATCTTGCTTGCATTTGATTAGGGTTAAATATTTCCCTAACCAACAAATGTGGTGTTGTTGATAGGGATGTTCGTCCCTCAATAACTTATTTCTTCTAATCATGCTATTTCTACACTTCGTATGATGCATTTGGAGTGGGTTCATATTTGTGTGGCCTTTGATTAGCCTTGGGTACCACCCTTGTTTTTCAATTTTTTGTTTACATTTTGGTTCGTTTCATAAGAACTTCCTGTTAACCCCCTTGTCTTTCCCACTCACATAGACACTGACACACCTCCACTCTTCCAAACATGCATCATTGTCCATCTCGGCCATCTCCCTATCTAGAGAATCCCTTGGATTGTGGGGTAGTACATTCTCTATTTTCCTTTCCTCTCTTCAGTTTTAAAGAAAACAACCAAATTATTTGAGTTTCTCTAGGGATGATCACATCATATCCCACAAACACTCTCTATCTTCATTTAAAACAAGACTTATGATATCACGATGGGATGCTTTTTTTTTTATTTGATATCACAGAAACCCACCTCTACCATCTGCATTTGTTCAATTGTGGGAGAAACTATGCGTGCATTTTGAATATGGATGGAAATGTCTCGAATTCCCTCTCCCTTCTTTTTGAGACATCCCACGGAGGATAGTGGACAATTCCGTAGAAGGGAAAGGGCCTTGCCACCCTCTTCCTCCTCCCTTATCTCTATTGAATGCATGGTACATATGCTGCAGAGAGGTGTATGTAACCATTTCGATCCCTCTATTGTTCATTGATTCCTGTCCGCATGACTAGGTGGAAGGGGAGTTATCTCTCTCTCTCTCTCTCTCTCTCTCTCTCTCATGCGCTAGTCGATTGTCCTACATAGCTGGTGGGGGAGGATTCTCCTCTCCCTCCCACTTTTCAAACCAATCTTTTCTTTTTTGTGACTACCCATATGCTTAGGATGGTGTCTGAAAACCTTTGCTCTAGGGAATGAAGCACTTCATGGCTTGAAGGGTTCAAGAATCTGCTCTCATGCATGGATATCTCCATCACTTGGGATGTTAAATGTTGTGTCCATAGTGGTGTAGGTCTATGGGACACAAGCATGCTCAACATGGTGTTGTAAGGCCACTCTTGGCATGCAATGAGCTTAGGAGGTGCTTCCCCATTGTCCAGATTTCCATCCGATGCTCACTTTGTGTTTGATCTCCTTGGTTTTGCTATTTTTGTATACTTCTAACCTCTTCAAGAACTTTTTTATTACTCATCCAATTGTTTTGTATGAGCACATGCTAGCTTTTGTATGAGGTAGGAGATCTTTCATTTGGAGTCAGAAGAGGCTGCAAACCTCTTGAAGTTGCCTAGGCAACTAGTTTTTCTAGACCCTCTTACTTTTTTGTCTACTTACTTTGGGTAGCTTCTTAAGAGATTCATGTTACAGTGAGAAAATATGTTAGGCATGCGCATTGTTTGCTTGTCACTTTTATAGCTAATCATTTATCTTGCTTGAAGCTTCTCAAATTTTTCATTGCATAACTTTGCATTGCTCACTACATATACCAATGAACAAAAGAACCCAACTACGCTTAACAAACACCTATTAATCCAATAGCATACATCACCTACTACAAGGATAGGGTATGTCTTCTAGCTAGATCCCCAAAGAGACCCTACAGGGGTGTCTTCGAGTTCATACAAGCCTCACCATGGCCATCGTTAACGTGTGGAATTCTTATTCTAACCGTAAATGTTATGCCACGCCACATGAGCATGTATAGGGAATTTCCATAGAGACTTATAGAATATGTGTGATCATGCAATGTATATGGACGATGAGCAAGTATGACTGAGCTGAAAGAGCTCAAAATAGCTCCAAAATAGCCTTACACAATGTCCAATACAATCTTGAAAGACATGCTGAAAAGTGTTGATGGCTGCTCCCACCACAACTAAGACTTGCTCAAGAAACCAGTGAACACACTAATATGTTTGAAAAGCAGTCCCAAACCTGACGACTCACTGTCAAAAAAGCACAAAGAACACCCTTATTGAGGTTCTTGAACTTGTGCACAGATAATTATGCACGAATGAACTAGAAAATGGCACCAAGAATCACTCGAAGAACTCCTACCAACAAGCTAATCCTGAGCCAACAAGAAAGCCAACAAGAAAGCCTTAAAGACTCAACAAGAAAGCCTTAAAGACTCAATTCGTGCTCAAGCTAATCCTGAGCTTATTATTTCCCCCTCCTCGATCACCACATTGGTGTATCATGGTGACAAGAGATTGCTAGTTAAGGAGCTTTGGGTAGAATGTCAACATGACAAATCCGTAGGAATTTATGAAAACAAGCCGATTTTCCTCTTTGAAAACAAAGATGTAGGTGAACTATTTCGATAAATCATAAAGCATAAGAATCGAAATATTATCACCAAACAAAACAATAAAAAAATATTTTCTCTTGACTAGAAAGGTTGACTAAAGAGCCGACAGATGTTGACCTTTGGAGAAACCATGTTTGACTAGAAAGGTTGACTAAAGAGCCGATACATGTTGACCTTTTGAAAAAGGATGCTTGGGTATGTTAGGCCCGCTTCACATCAGGAGGAGCCACCAAAAGAAAAATGGTTTCGAGCAATTGCATTTCGAATATATATATATATATATATATATATATATATATATATATATATATATATATATATATATATATATATATATATATATATATATATATATATATATATATATATATATAAAGTAAATATACAGTGGATAGAAAGAATAAGTAGATATATGTTTAAATTAGAGAAATGATACAAAATATAATGGAAACTCATACAACATAATGTTTTATCAATGTATACGTTGTTTCGATATTGATAGGAAGGATGGATCATTGCTTAAAGGATGGCTGGTTGCTTGACTTGCCATTCTTGATCCTTGCAGTCATTTTGGATTAGCTTTTATGAAAGTGAAGAAGGTATCCTTTTGCTAACACAGGGTTTCTTTAGCCTCATGGAAAAGCAATGGATGATGTGATGGAGTGTAGGGCTTAGGATTGTATTACAAAAACTAAGGAGTTAAGCACTCCGTCTATGACTTATTTGAGAAATAGAAATAGTTATTTGATCAGTTTGGACTCTGCTTTTATGTGCAAGAGTGGCGCATTATTGGGTAGAGAATCATTTTTCCTCTAAAGAGATGCCATGAAGAAGACGAGTGTACGCTGCAGATGGAGTCTACCCAACCACTTTCACAAAAGGTTTAATATTCTCTTCTTTATTTCCGATAAGCAATCACAGCACATAAACCACATTGCTTTCTGGAACTAAAGAAGTATAATAACAGAAGACATTGTCCTACGCAGAATGAGACTGAGAATCTCCTCAACAATCAGACTATGGAAAGTAGGATCCGCACCTATACTCTGCAAAATATCAAGCTTCCAGTGTACCTTTTCTCCTCAAATAAGGATGCATAACTATTAAAATTTGATGTATAACTATCAAAAGTTAATCAAGTGAAGTATAGAGAGGTACAAGAGTATGATGCAAGAGTAAGGGAATGTAGAAAGTGCATTCAATATCTTGTTTTTCCAGTGGTAGGGGATCTTCATCATCCTCTTCCCAAAGCCTCAGCAAAAAGTATATGCGCGTAGTAAGTAAGACAACTCTAATTTCTGAGTCCTTCCCTTTTTAAAAAAAAAAAGAATGGAGGTTCAGCGGAAGCCTACTCCCCCGGACTTTAACTTTGAATGCAACTGTACAAGTCCTGCCCTTTTCTTTTGAAGCCCGGTTAATGCTGCAATGAGGGACCTACTCAAGACACTTATGCTGCAAGCAGGGTCCTACTTCAGCTTCATACCACTTTAAGGAAGTACGATAACCTTGCTGTGCTTGAATGCTGTATGTTTTTTATAATTCACGATCATGTTCTAAAACATGGAAGGAAGCTTAAATAAACTCTGTATGCCCAAAAGGAAATTCCAATAGAGCAGCAAAATAACATTATCATATCCTTGAAAGAGGCTTCTTGCCATGGTATCTTTATACCTAGTTCGAGAAGTTTTCCATGCAGCCTTCAACCATCTATGCTTGATGAGCATGAAATGAATAGAAGCCCCAACTCATGATTTCTCTCTACATTATGGAACCATCCGTAAAAGATATAATAAATACCAAATGCTCATTTTCTCTGTATGAACAGTTACAAGAATAGTTGAGCCTGATTTTCCATTGACTATTTAATAGTTGCAGCATCAAATTTACCCTATACCTAATCTGAATGTTGGATTCCCCATGTTCACATCAAATATCCTAAAAACATCAATGTCATTCCCACAGTATGATCTTTTAAATAGGCCAGGGAGTTGGAGTAATCGTTTCTCCCAAACCCATGGTCAAGCTTCGAATCACAATGCAAAGTTTATGGTTCGTTTCCAAGTGATTTCCTGACACAATTTTGGATGTTTCTCCGTACTCAAAACCCACCCAATATTGTCAATGGAAACGGCCTCCTGATAGGGCGACAGAAATAGGTGCAAAACACAATAAAAGTAATGATTTCATTATACTCAAGAGGAGAAAAAGGAAAGGTAAAAATAACTCCAAGAAGGGGCTAGAGGGATTAAAAAATTGTAGAAACATAGACCACGTCACTAAAGAAGGAGATCAAGAATATAGACTACCCTAGTGGCCTCATTCAAGTGGACGGGGATAAAGGAACTAGAGGAAGAGAGCTTTCAAGGTTATTATTCCACCAGCAAAGACGAAGACTATGGGAAAATTAACCCTTCTGAGAAAAAAGGTATGGATCCCATATAACACCCATGGAAGTAGACTTATAGTGGAAAACGTAAATACCAAATAGAATTTCTCACTTCCAACAATCCTCAAGGTATGCGTTGCCAGCATAAAAAAGGAAAGTTTTTATCACAAGAAGAAACAAATCTATAATCCTAAAAAGAAAAGATTTATCTATATTTCAATGTTTGATATCCATCGAAGGTCCTTGTTATGAGCTAGTGGATCTAAGAAAAAATTATTAACATCTGTTTGATCTATTTTCAAGACGATAACATAAATAGCGAAGAAGTAACAAGTAGAATTTGGAGGTTTCAATGTGCTATTTGCCCATATATACTAGTGGAGGTAGTAGTGGAAACCATAGCTTGACTCTCAGATTTGGCAAGCTGAAGCCGAAATTCTTCCTACAAATATAAGTCTTGTTTTAAAATGTGTTTCTTGCATTTATGCTCTGTGTATGCTTGCTCAAGGCTTGAAGCTTCTGAGCTTCTACTTGCATGATCCATGGTACAACATGATCCACAGTCTCTTTGGTTGCTTGCATGGTCATCGCACAAGGATCCTTTGCTCAAATAACATACCTAAATGTTGTTCAAATTATTCTCCAACCTTCAGAACCAAGGCTAGTAGTTGCCCAAGCTGCAACGTTATGGGAAAAAACTTCAACGCAGAGCATAAATCCTCTACTTTTGTGTTTTGGACACCATCTAAAGCTTGCCTTAAAACTTTAGAGTCCGTTCCGCTCTGTGACATTGATGGTTGCTATATCTCTGTAATTGGTTCTGGTGGGGGAGATATAACTAGCTCTTTTGCTACCCACTTTTGGTTGTATGCATCATTCGGGCTTGTTGTTTAAAACTTGGTTTTGTAAACTACAATAATAGACTGCAACATTGAGCCTGAACGTGTGTGTACGATAGTTGCCTGAGTATCCTAGTCTGCAATGATGCCCAAATTAGTCATGGATTCTACTCTCTCCTTCCTGCATTTATCATACTCTTGGGCCTCTTTACAGTTTCTACTCATATGTCCCAGTTCTCCACAGAAGTAACATCTTGTTGGTCCCCTCAGTGCCAATTTTGATGTTCCTATCTGTGACCAGGATGAGTGTTGTATTGATCCTTGTTGTGGATTTGATTGGTTATACCTTGGATATCAGATGGTTCTCAAGTGTGGTGATACATAAGTGTTGGGCAATACTGATTCTGGTATGGCAACAATCACTATGACCCAATTTTGGGCCTTAGTATTATACACATAATAAGGTGTATCGTTGTTATTCGTATTACAAATTGTGTAATGTAGTTGATTCAATCCACAATTCACTATAATGTGTCTAGGGTTCTTACATTTCACATAGAAAACTTGCTTACTTGCACTCATACCTTTATCTTTTGTAACCCCAATCCATTCGAGATCTTCAATGAAACTAGTGACCTTGTTCTCGAGTTGCAAAACTTGATCTACGATGGTGTCCAAGGGTAATCGGCCACAGTGCCCAATTATCATAATTTTTTTCAACTACAATTTACGACCATTAATGAACCATTGTGTAATCGCGTCTTCTAACATAGTTAAGTCAACATAGTTAACATAGTTACGAGCTACCAAGCATGAAGTAGAAATCACTAGTAGATAGACAAGTGTCAAAATAACTACTCCAGAAAGAGTCTGAAAAAGCATGTAAATCTAGTGGTAGTTGTCCCTCTTGGGATAAAACAATCCAAGTAGTCAGGTCCCTCTCAAGTAGCGAAAGACGCGCTTAAATACTAGCTAATGCTTGACATCTGGGCAAGGCATAGACCTGCTCATCCGAGAGATAGCAAACTGAATATGAGGCCAATTTATGCATAAGTAAATCAAGATTGATAGAGAACAACAAAATGTTTCTGATTATGGCCAATTGGCAGCATTTCATCAACATAGATAACAATGACAAAAAGCAGATCATTTGCACACTTAACATATAAGGTGCTCTCTGTTGGACTATTCTCAAAACCATGTGCAATGAAATAGTCATGTATCTTCTCATACAAGGCACGTGGTGCTTGTTTCAAAGCATATAATGCCTTTTTCAACCTACATACTTTGTTTTCATGCCCTTCCTTAACAAAACAACATGACTAAAGTACATACACTTCTTCTTATAAGTCACCATTTGAAAATGTAGTTTTAATGTCCAACTCATGTACATTCTAGCCATGATGAGATGCAAGTGCACAAATGCTACAAACGATGGTCATGTCACATGTGGGAGCAAAGGTTTCATCAAAATCAATGCCTCTCTCTTGAGCATAACCTTTTCCTACAAGCCTAGCCTTATAAGTGTCAATTGTTCCATGAGGCTTACACTTTAGCATGTATACCCATTTAGTGTCAATGACCCTTTTTCCTGAAGGAAAATCACATAAACACTAGGTACCATTCTTAGTAATAGCATCATATGCTTATTGCATAGCAGCCATCCAATTTTTTGAATTTTGTGCTTCATCAAAAGAAACGAGCTCATTCTCATCAAAAAGACTAGAGGCCATTGCATAGCAATCTGATGCAAAGGAAGCACTATGAGAACTTGAATGAGTACAATATGAGAGAGGTGCATCTAGTTTTCTCTCTTGCAAAGTCTGCACTAGCCATTCAGACATAGTTTTTTCCTCCTCTGTATTAGCCCTCTCGTCAACAAGTGCATCATGTAAATTGGTATAAAAAATTGAATGATCTACATCACCATGTGAAACCTTTAAACGCTGATAAATTTCCCCATTCGGACCGTCACTTGACTGTCCACTTATAAAAAGAGGTAGCAAAGTGTCATACACATCTTTGGAGCTAACTGATGTCTCCTAAGTACATGAAAGTAGTGGCTGAATTGCATCTTCCATAAAAAAAAAATTACACCTAACCAAAATGCATGTAATTTGTGGATGATACGGATAATAGCCTTTGCTTTCATAACTATACCCAACAAAATAAATTTTACTACTTAATCACCCAATTTTCTACATTGTTGTTTATGCACTAATGCATATGCCAAACAACTAAAGGCATGCAGATGAGCAACAGATGGCTTGCGACCATGCCAAGCCTCATATTATGTTTACGTGATGTATTCTAGTGCTTTGGTGGGACACACGTTTAAGTACATATGTTGAACACATAATAGCCTTAAGCAAGAAGCTATTTGGTAAAGCCTCACTTTTGACCATACAGCTCGACATATCCATGAGAGAATTGTTATGTCTTTCAAAAACTTCATTCTGTTGAGGTGTATACAACACTATACTTTGATGTATTATCCCATGTTCAACCAGAAATGCACTAAAATTAGAAGACATGTATGCCCCCCCTTGATCAGAATGGACGTTAAACATTTTACGTGTAGAAAACTTTCTAGCCAAAACCAAAAACTTTTTGAAGCCCATAAATACTTGGGACTTTGATTTCAATGGATACACTCATGCATGCTTCGAAAAAATATCAACAAATCTCAGAAGGTAAAGGTAGTTCCCAAAAGAAGGTGTCTGCATAGAACCACATGCATCACTATGAATAAGCTACAATTTTTTATGAGCTCATACTGAACTATCTTTTGGAATGGAAGAACACTCCATTTTGCCCAAAATATAGCCTTCACAGACATGTTCATTAGATGCTTCAAGTTTAGGTGGAGAGGACACCATTTTAGGTTTCTAGAGTCATAGCAAACTAGCATAATTTAGAAGACCAAAGCATGCATGCCAAAGATTTGCATCTCAAATATCCTAAGAATCTTGAATTGTACATGCTAAATCATTCACAAATTTCTTATATTCTATGAGATTATACATCCCATGACTTAAAATGCTAGAAGCAATAATAACATCTCCATTTAATAGATCATGAACGATACATCTCTCATCAACAAATTTGATAACCAAGCCAAGCTTGGCTAATGCTGAAATTGACAACATATTTTTCTTGATCCCTACCACAAACAAAGCAACTGACAATGTGAAAGAACTACCATTAGTAGTAGTCAAAATGATCTTATAAATTCCCATTATAGGATAAGTGGATTTCTTAGCGCATATGATAGTATTCCATGTAGTAGTAGACTCAAGTGAACTAAGAAACTATGCCACAATGTTATATGTTTTGTTGCCCCACTTTCAAAGTACCAAACATTTGCGTCTACTACACTATTCATGAGAAGATGGGTCAAAGCTCCAAACAATAGTGAATGCCCATTCCTCATTTTGCACAAGCGTAGTTGACTCTGTTTTAGGTGTAGAGGCCTCTCCAACAACCATTCCAACCTCTTTCTTCTTTGCCTCTTTTGTAGCTAGTTTTGGATAGTTCTTTATGACATGATCATTTCCTTTATAGTATTTGCATATCTGTTTGTGATTTTCTATTTTCTTCTCCTCTTTATCTTCCCTTTTTGTAGTGTACAAAATTTGGCACATGTTTGTTTACTAATAGATGAGCTCCATTTACGTTTGCCCTTCAGACTAGCTAAGAAAGCTTGATCTGCCTAGAATAATCTTCCTATAACAAAAGTGAGACTAACTCCTCAAATGTTAAGGCATTTGGATTTTCTTTCATCATCAATCAAAGAGTAGAAGCAAAACTCTAATATAAATCTACAAAACCATTAAGAAAGTCTGCATAAGAGAACTCTTTGGAGAGACTTCATCTACAGAAAGCAATTGCTCCTTAAAATCTTTGATCTTTGTCAAAATATTGTCCATAGAATCTCCTTCATTCATATGCTCACTCTCTAATATTTTACGGAGGTAAGCAACATGAGCCTTATTTCTTGCCTCGTAGAAAGTGGTAAGTGTATACCAAACATCCTTTGTTATTTTGCAATAGCGAATATGAAGGATAATGGAACGTTTGACAGAGAAAGCTATCAATGCATGTGCCTAAACATCTTTGCCATCTCAACAAATTTTCTCTATAGTAGGTACAACTAGAAGTGCAACACGAACAACAATTTGAAGATCCTCATCTTCGATGTCATCTACATCACTTTCACTAATCGTATTGGTAGGCATAGTAGGTCATTTTCAGCACCATGCACAATATTCCATAATTGTTTTTATACATGACACATGATATATGCCCATAATGGGTAATTGGTACCACCCAATGTGCTCTCAGTAGACACCATACAGAATACATCATTGCTTTTAGGCATGGCCACTAAAAAATGATTGTATCTCAAAACGTTGAAATGAACTACCTTGTCGAGCTCTACCAAACATATAGTAGACTTTGAGGCACACGTACTAGCGGATGGATACCTCTATATATGTTCCACACAAAAGGACAAAAGCCCCTACACAGATGCTATGATAGTGCATTCAGCAGCCAAAATGAGATCAGATCCAAATTTTGACACCGTAGCAAAGCTATTTTGAACATCTAATCACCTTGAGTATGCTCACCCATTTTTGTGCAATTTTGAGACTGTGACCAAAGGGGTTTTGATGACTCCCTAGATGAAGTAGCAACCTGCTTTGATAACAATTGTTTGTGTTTTAGGTCTATGAAAGCACACGAACATCACAAGGAAGAAGAAGAAGCTTGAAACACAACACACAATATTGAATGTATTACCAAGTGAATGCATAGAGATAAGTAACCCATTAGGGTTATATGCATATATACAAGCCTGGGAAAACAACCTCCTAAAGAGGGAAGAAAGTGCCCCTAGAGGGTCCTATGTGTGTTCATACACATCACTATCAAAATATATCAAGAGCTATTGAGGACAAATGATGCATTTATCACGGAGTTGTAACCTCTTCTAAGAAGAAATTATTATTGAAGATCATAGCATAGCAACCTGGGGAGCCATGGTGGTTAATACATCTTCTTTCTTCAATTATTTACTTTCTCTCTTGGTTGAGACTAAAGGACCAAGAGATTCTCGAATTTGAAAGAATTTGCATACACTTTCTCTGGATGGGAGACCCTAATAGAAGGGGTGTCCCCAGAGTTAAATGGGAAACTTGAATAAGCCAAAAAGATCAAGGTGCTTTTGGGATTCTAGACATTGAAGGAATGGACAATAAACTGGAAGCCAAATGGTTAATTGACGCTTGGAGCAAAAGGGATGCCTCTTGGGTCAAGATTATTTACAACATTGCTATTAGGCTTGTGAGCCTTCCAGGGTGGAAGGGGTGGGATCTTCTCACTCTTTGTTTCTCCCCCTATTAAGTGAATCTTTGAGGCTCACGCTTAGTTTACTTCCTATGGAGGAGTTGGAACAAGATGAACATCAATGAAGATTGGAAATGGGCTACTAGTATTAGACAAAATGATTCAATCTAGCTCCCTATTAGGGGCATCAAAGGTGTTGAGCCTTGGAACCTCCTAAAAGCAAGGAAGCTTTGGAATAAGGTTTTTTGTTTGTGGAAACACCTCTAGTATCAAGAAACATGCCAATGGATTAGATTTGAGGACATTGACATGGCTAGGAGAGTGGATTATGAAGATTGGTGCTTGTTATAGAGTAGCTTCAATGCTTGGGACAACTCGAGGACTCACCTACCTATTGGGCATGACCCCCCCATCTTGAGGCTCTTATATGGAACATAGGCACTAGTCTTGATAAAATTCCGAAATTCAAGAAGAATGTGAATCTTCATGTCACACTAAATAGGACATGGTTTTTGAATTGGTCGAGTGTTAGGTGGGAATTCAAGTTTCCCTTTTGCATCCCCTCATCTAGGTTAAAAAATCGCTTCATATGTGGAAAATCCTCCACCATGGAATTCGAACCAATGTGAAAGCTAACAACCTCGTTGCACACGCTCGTATCTCCCTCCCATGGTCATCTGCTCGGTGGCCTCCCCTGAGCCTGCCCGACTAATCCTCCTCCATCCACCCTAACTCCCTCCTTGATTGGCTTCTCTATCCTCTATTAACCCATGCATCGATAGCCCCTCAACCCCCAGAATATTTCCCAACGCCCCTCCCATTCTCAACTTTTAGAGAGGGCTGCTAAGTTAAGTTCTCAATTAGAGGAGGGCAGTTTGACAGCTTTACCCATCATTGAGACACAAGCTGGAGATGTTTCGGCTTATATCCCACCCCACTTCATTCGCTCTTCCAAAAGAAGGTGTATAAGGATAAGAATAATTCTTTTCTTTTCTTGCACATCTTTTGGCACATACCAATCGCTTTCTTGTCCCCCCCCCCAACCTCGCTCTTGTCTTCTATGTGTGTGTGTGTGTGTGTGTGTGTGTGTGTAAAACATGGATGGACATGGAACCCACTCCATAGAGGGGCTCTTCCGAAGCCCCCTTGGCGGACTCCATTCGGTCATCCATTCGACTCTCCCTTACCTATGAGGGTAGAGTCAGATTAGCCTTTGAAGTCAAACAACTTCAATCCGATTAAGTGATTTGCAAAATCATCAGGTGGTCATTGAGTTGCCTTAGGTGGTCCATCAGACACTTGCACTCTATTTTATTGTGGTTTGGGTAGGCCATGCCTTGATTTGACCATGGAGGCATGGATTTGACCCATGAAGGGCATCCTCATTGGCATTGTTCTCTAGGGATGCATGAGAGTTTCATGCGACATCCGATTTCCCTAGCCTTTGGCCTTCCATTACTTGCATAGATTGGTCGGACTATTGGCACTTTCTTAGAGGCTTCTCATTCTACAGTGGCGCTTGTGGCCAAGCCGATTAGCATCCCATCTATGTCGATATTTATCACTGATCCCTAGATGCTACCATAGGAGATTGATCTCCCCATACTCTCAGGTGGTTGGATGATTCAGAAGGTCGTGTATTCCAGCCTTTCGCATCACTTATTTGCATGTCGCTAGATTGGCCAGCTAGGATGAGCCTTCTCTTGATGAATCTTCTCCCTTTGGAGCTAGGACGTCAATGATAGTTTGGTCAACAACCCTGTCTAGTGGAGCAGGTGAGATTTGTTCCCACTGGGAACCACATCAGTGCTTTTCATTAGGATCACCTTGTGGAACATGATGTGGTTCCAATGCCTCTAGCTTGTGATTTTCGCTTGGCAGCCACTCCTAGATCATTGACTTTGGTTCTTGTCTTGTCAGCCCCCTCTCCCGGACCATCCACTTCTCCTCCACCTTCTCCACCATAGGATTGTTTTCCTCTTTCTTGAGGGCCCTTGGGAGAATAATGTTGCTACAAGGACAAATCAGCTAGAAGCAAGCATTATTGGGTGAAGCAATCAGTTGTTCCTCGACATTGTGGAATGCTATAAGAGGTGAGACCCTCAGAAAAATCTTGAAAGAGAGATGTGTAGCCAACTTTGGTAGCCCCCATAAAGAATGGTCAATAAAAAAATCTAGTTTCCTTTTAGGCAAAAGAATTTCCAATTGTAAGAAGCCCCTATCTTTTAGACATCATAGAGTATTTTTCTTAGGGAACAACAAGATTAAAAGCAAGTGGGCCCCATGAGGTGGATAAAAAAATTATCAACCTTTTTTGTACTGTCTTCTAGAAAGTTTTAAGAAACCCCTAGTTAGTGGGATTTAGAGGGTCCCATGGGTGCTAGACTTGTTCATATGTGCAATTGTTCTTTTGATTAATTAAAGTTTGGGAGAGTAGAGTATTCCCCGACTTCGTTTCTGAAAACTTACGGCTATTGCCGAACTTCCTTTTTGACAACTTCTCCAACTAGTGATAAGAAAATGTACAATATCGTACTGCCGCTTGGCTCTTATTCCACGGATGCAAAAAAAACTTTGGCATGCTAAACATTAACTCTATCAGAGACAGAAATGGTGCCTAAGCTTTCTACAAAAAAGAATTTAACAAATCCCCTTTGAAGCCTCACTCAAATGAAAGAAAAGTTTTAATTCTCGTTCTCCTTTAATTCTTTCGCATATGGCTTTGACAATTTTAAAGAAGGGCTTTCTGCGTATAGGCTGTCTTCTCTAATGAACTCATGAAAGACCAGGTTCTATGTATATGGAATTGAAATAGCTTCCCAGAGACTATAAATTTGGGTCATGTCTTGCAGCAGGATAATGATGTACGGAGGAAAAAACTCCTAAATCCTTGTTTCAACCTATCCCCTATTCAGAAGAGGTATTATTTGCAAAGGATGACAAGGCTTTTAGTGTATTTCATGTGTAGAAAGGAAGTCAACATGCATTGCAGATAAAGTTGAGATTTTCAGCGCCAATAACAAATAGCCACTTGTCTCAAGTTACTCGTCTCATGTCCATTTGGAGAGTGATTTGGATAGCCACTCGTCTCATGACCATCGAGTATAAAAATTTGGAGATTGCGGAGAGCACCCCTTGAACAAAAGATGAAGATATCATAGGAAGAAAGATTGTGTAAGGAAGCTATGGTGTTATGTCTTTCTCTGTCAAGAAAAAGTATGGAAAATGTGCGGTAGGCTCCTTGTCGATGATGTCGGTAGAAGATGATGTGGGTCCACTGCCTCGGCGATGACAACATCCTCCATAAACTTTCTGCCTTCTAATATATCCTTCTAATATATGGAAGTTCTTTGCGAAACAGTAAACAGGGTAAGATTCTGATGGGTCTCTTTCTTTGCGTCGTCTCATTCTTCTTTGATATAATATATAAAAGAAATGCTGATTTCTGGATTTCAAAAACTGTCAACAATTTTTTATAGCTTGATAATGTTCGTTTACAATTATAGTGGTACGACTATTTAGTTGAGGAGGAAAAAGAATAGTGGGAGATTGAGGTTTCATACACTTTCCGCCTTTTCCCTTACTCTTGCATTCATATCCTTCCATTATACATGGAAGATTCTGGTGGGTTTCTTTCTTTATGTTGTTTCATTTTTTTTAATATAATATATAAAAGGAATGCTGATTTCTGGAATACAAAAACTGTCAATTTCCGCCATAGCTGGATCATGTTCCATTACAATTGTAGCATTGAGACTATTTAATTGAGGAGAAAAAAGCATAGTAGGAGATTAAGATTTTTATACACTTTGTAAGTCTGCGCATCTGACTTTCCGTGATTTCCTTGTTAAGGAGATTCTTAGCCTTACTCTGCATGGAAAAATATCTGTAACAGATAGAGGGTCTTGTTCTTCTTTTCACTGAAAGACAGAAACAAGGCAGCTTAAATCAGGAAGAAAAGAGATAGAATAAAAGAAACTCAGGGGGAGTTACAAAACAGCTGGTTGACAAGCGTGTCGTCCTCTTCTTGAGGGATCCATCCTCTTCCAATCTTCCTCCCTTGACTTCAGATTATCTTGCTCTATTCTGTTCCACTTTATAGTATTATACCTCTTTCTTTCCAATAAGAAAAGTAGCTTCTTTGCTTTGATCATTTACAAGAAATGAGAAAGAAAAGAATTTTACTTTTGAAAAAGTTGGCTTCTGCTAGATGTATGGGTATAAGCTATTTCAAGACGTAGTGATAGGGGACACACAGATTAGACCAAAGGAAGAGGTATTACCGAGGGAAGAGGTATAGGGCTTGCCATTCTACACCCAAAATTATGGTAGATAGTCATGAGCTACGAGTCAATATGGGGTTAACTCCATCTATCGATGTGTTCTAATTAGCATATAGTAATAAATAATAAGAACATGACAGGACATAAATTGAAAGTATTTGACTATGGACTCATTCATGGTTGGGATAAGATGATGAAAAGAAAGGGAAGAAAAAAAGGTGGTTAAAGGATTGAGCCCATCAAAGTCAAAGTGATCGAATTCAAGGTGGTCAAAGTTAAGCTGGTCAAAGTCAAAGTGATCAACTACGGAGCTGATCAAAAGTCAAAGTGATGACTTTGCCAGTAATGCACAGGTAGTGCAAAAGTGCAAAGGGATACATAGGTGAAGCAGAAGTGACCGAGAACAAGGGTGCACAAGTACTACACACACAGTTTGTTCACAATAGTTTTGACAAACAAGTTGGATAAAGGTTGCAGACTGTCTGTCTGTAAGGATTTCAAGCACTTTAAAGTGTTTGGAAGGTCCACATGAGCCCTCCCTTGGGCACACATACTCAAGAAATGAAGGTCAAAAGTGAATTTATATCAAGAGGAAGTGGTACGCAAAAGTGCATGTATGGCCCCCGATTTAAAATTTTGTATTTTCCTAAAGTCACTACATGACAAAATAGGGAGTCATTGGCTATACACAATTGTGGTCATTCTTGGGACATTAAAGTGAGCATCAAGAGACTCTATCAGTTGGGAGCAATGTATGTTTGTGAATTGAGACTCACAACAAGCATAGGCATTCTTGGAGTTAGACTAAGAAAGAGAGAGCATATTCTAACCTAGGAGACAAGAGCAAGACACTTAGAACAAGTGCAACGGAGGGAAGATGGCAATCAAGGTGGCACAAGGTACCATCGAGGAGGTGTGTGTGTCGACAAAAGGTGTTCTTTCCTCCTACCCTATTGGAAGCTTGAGTGTAAGGTGTGCACAAAGTTAAGCTACTAGAGAGGGTGGAGGTCAAGTGCAGAGAAGGTTGGAGGCATAAGGAATTTTGGTATCTTGTAAACTTGTATGTGTGTACTCTTTGGGGTTAAGCGCTCTGTGTAGAGAACGATTGGTCTTGTTCAAGACATCACCATTGTATTTTCTATTTGTAATCATTATACAAAAGCTTCTGGTGCATATGTTTCACTTCTTCTTCTTCTCTTCTTCCTTCTCCTACAAATACTCAAGTCACTTTTCACAAAAGAATCCTGCAACAAAATTTGGCATGCTTGGTGGGACTACAAAGAGGCTTGAGCATAAGATAACCAATATTTGCAAAGTGTAGAAAAAGTGCAAGGGTACTGAGAGGTATTTTTTCTTTTATTTGGAATTCTCTTAGCTTAAAAGGTAGAATGAGCATCTCATGACTGCAACCCCATCTCAAAATTTGATGGTCCCTTGCAATGTAGCAAGAAGAAAAGCCATTCGAAGATCGGCCAGCCTTCTCTCATCAACATCATCAATAACAAACATGGCGGCTCAAGTAGACTTAGAAACTCTAATTTCCAAGTTAAATATCTAATTTTAATCTTTCAAAGGATTAGCACAAGAAGACCCAGATGAACATATTGATGGAGAGTGTTAATCTCCAAAAGAACAAGTTATTCTTGAAGTTAGAGCACCTCTTTATCAAGAATAACTTAAAACCTTCACCGATTTGGAGGATCAATACTCAATTTTCAAAATCTTGAACAAACTGTGAAGAAGGTGACTACACAGAACGTTTGCTACACATAACTCACTCATTGACTTATCAAATGTGTAAAGTTTTTTATAGAACTTTGCAGAACGTGTCACCTATAGTTTGCGCACCTCCTCCAAGTTAAATCATTCCAAAAGACTCAGTAGATCTTGAGAAATGATCTTAACAAGTCACCTATGTCTAAAACTGTAGTCATTTACAGTCAACTTTGACACTTGCAACTTTTAAAGCTTGGTTCTCCCAAACTAGAACCTGTTCAATCAAATGCTTTTAGCCATAGGTAGCTTACCTTCCAAATTAAAGAATGAGTGCTTGCTTGCTCAAAACTTTACACTGTGGAAGGAGAATTAACCAAAACATTAGCATCGAATTTTGCGCCTCTTGCAACTTCTCTTCTTTACATTTACACATGTAAATGTTCCTACACTCAATTCTCTCAGCCTGATCACAATTAGAAGCTGAAAATTTGTACAGAGTTCAATCAACTATAGACTTAGACTTGTACAAAAGCATTTCACAAAAGATTCAACACAGAAGGAGAACTCTCAGAAATATCGGGTGCATCTTTTCTTCATTTCTGGAAAACTTTACATCTGAGTGATGAGAGAGATCTTACTAACTTCTAAAGTATCTAATGACTCATACAACTTCTAATTTCTCTATTCACATGCTCTCTCATCTTTGCCTCGACATTTTTCCTTGTATATATAGGCAAATAACTCATAAATATACAAAAGTATAAGTGAGCTAACCCTAAGTTAATGTACATATGTATACATATCTTCTTTCTCTCAACATATACTTTCTTCATGCTTCATGACTTGATCTTTTCTTCAATCCTTGACTTCAAAACTTCATCAAAACGTCAATTGTTGATTGCCTTGCACCAACATCTCCCCCTCAATCATCAATTGAGGTTTTCTCTGTCTTCTTTATACCTTCCATGTCTTTGAATCTTTGTAGCTTTGGTCCATCCAAGATTTTGGTTAGCATATTAGCTATCTGATCTTTTGTTGAAGTATGTATAACTTCAATCTCTTTATCCATCACCTTCTCTCTTAGAAAATGATACTGAATCTCAATGTGTTTAGTCCTGGCATGAAAACAGGATTAGCAGCTAAATACATTGAACTCATGTTATCTCTATGAATAGTGGGTGTACTCTGGATGATTTCAAAACTCTTCATAAGAGTCTTAAGCCATATCACTTCCTTTGCAGCTTCAACCATACCTTTGTACTCAGCCTCTGTGGATGATAAAGCAACTGTGTGTTGCTTCTTTGAACACAATGAAATTAATTTATCTCCCACATAACACAAGTATCCATAAGTTGATCTCCTATCATCAGGATTACCTCCCCAATCTGTATCACTATAAATCTTGATGTTTGTATCTGATGTAAAAGCATAATACAAACCTTCTTTGAGTGTACCCTTAATGTACATCAACACTGATGGAGAGTGTTAATCTCCAAAAGAACAACCTACTCTTGAATTTAGAACACCTCTATATCAAGAGTAAGTCAAAACTTTCACTAAGTTAGAGGTCCAATCTCCAAGTTATCAAAAATTGAGAAAAATCTGTGAAGAAAGTAAAACACAGAAAGTCTGCTGCACAATTTCTTCTCATTGACCTATCAAACATGTAAAGTTTTCTATGAAATTTTGTATGGAGTGTCGCCTAGAGATTGCGCACCTCCTCCAAGTTAAAGTTCTCAAAAAGGTTTAGTATAACTTGAGAAATCAACTTCACAAGTTACCTATGTCTGAATCTGCACTTCTGAGAAGTCGATTTAGACACCCCTAACTTCTTAACTTCAATTCTCTCAGTACAAAACCCGTTTAAGCAAATGCTTCTAGCCATGAGTAGATTACCTTCCAACTTAAAGATTAAGTGCTTGCTTGCACAAAACTTTAAACTATGGAGTGAGAACTGACCAAAAGATTAAGATCGAAATTTGTGCCTGTTTCAGAGAACTGTGAACACTCAACACATATGAATGTTCCTACTAACAATTCTCCTAGCCTGTTTGCAATTAGACTTTGAAACTCAGGTCACAAACTCATTAACTACCAACTTAGATATCCTCAAAAGGATTTCACAATTGATCAAACACAGACGGAGCAGACACGAAAAGATCGGGCGCAATATTTCTTCATTTACTCAGAAAGTTACAGTTGAGTGATGAGAGGAAACTCAACTAACTTTTCACATGTCTCATGACATCTATCTTCCTCATTCTTGACTTCTATCTATTCTCACATATACTCTCATATCACGCCTCGACATTTTCAAGGTACTTATAGATAAATTTGTACAAGTCTATGACTAATCAAAGATCTAAGTGACCTATGTACATATGTATACATTCCTCACATACTCTGAATGTGTCTTCCTTCCAAGCTTCAAGAATTGATCTCATCCTTCATTCTTTAGTCTTCAAACATTCAATTGGTGATTGATCTGCACCAACAGCTCCCCCTCAATCATCAATTGAGGTTTCTTCTTTCTTCTTTATACCTGCCATGTCTTTAAACTTCTGTAGCTTTAGTCCATCCAAGCTCTTTGTAAGCATATCAGCTATCTGATCTTTTGTTGAAGTATGTATGACTTCAACCTCCTTATCCATCACTTTCTCCCTTAGAAAGTGATACTGTATCTCAATGTGTTTGGTTTTGGCATGAAAAACGGGATTAGCAGCTAAATACAACGAACTCATGTTATCTCCATATATAATTGGTACCCCATGCACAATGTCAAAACTCTTCATCAAAGTCTTGAGCCAAATTACTTCCTTTGCAGCTTCAACCATGCCTTTATACTCTGCTTCTGTAGAAGACAAAGCAATTGTATGTTGCTTCTTGGAACACCATGAGATAAGTTTATCTCCCACATAACACATATATCCAAAAGTTGATCTTCTATCATCTGGATTACCTGCCCAATCTGCATCACTATAAATTTTGATATTTGTATCTGAGGTAAACCCATAATACAAACCTTCATTGAGTGTACCCTTAATGTACCTCAACACTCTTTGACCTGCAATCCAATGTTCTTTCCTTGGGCAATGCAT
This sequence comes from Ceratopteris richardii, assembly GCA_020310875.1. NCBI lineage: Eukaryota > Viridiplantae > Streptophyta > Polypodiopsida > Polypodiales > Pteridaceae > Ceratopteris > Ceratopteris richardii. The sequence continues at coordinate 183,714,192 of CM035416.1, forward strand.
GAATTGAGACAAAACTCCTACTGCATATGATAAATCAGGTCTAGTTAAAGTAGCATAGATAAGACTACCAACCAAACTCTGATATTGTCTCATGTCCTTGAATTCTTCACCTCCAAACTTACTCAATTTGTGATTCACCTCCATTGGTGTAGGTGCTACCCTGCAATCATCCATTTTAAACTTGATTAACAAGTTCTTCAAATACCTTTCTTGGGTCACAAATACTCCATGTTGAGTATATGTAATCTCCATGCCCAAGAAGTATGACAAGTCTCCCAAGTCACTTATCTTGAACTCCTTTTCCATTTGCTTCTTGAGTCTTTGTATTCCTTCTTCATCTGTACCTGTAAGAATTATATCATCAACACATATGCACATGTATATGAAACCATTATCACTTGCTTTGACAAGCAAGCTACTATCTGCTTTAGACACCTGAAATCCAAGTTCCTTTAGGAACTTCACAAGTCTATAGTTCCATGCCCTTGGGGCCTGCTTCAAGCCATACAAAGCTCTCTTGAGCTTGCACACATGATCTGGATACCTTTTATCTCTGAACCCTTGAGGTTGCTCCATGAATACATCATCTGAAATATAACCATTCAAAAAAGCATTTTTCACATCAAGTTGACATAACTTCCAACCTTTACATGCAGCAATAGCTATAAGTGTCCTGATGGTTGTCATCTTTGCCACAGGACTATAAGTCTCATCATAGTCAACACCATAAGTCTGAGCAAACCCTTTGACAACAAGTCTAGCTTTGTATCTAGACACACTTCCATCTGCAAACCTCTTGGTTTTGTAAACCCATTTGCATCCAATGATCTTCTGACTATTTGGTTTTGGAACCAAATCCCATGTTTGATTCTCCAATAGTGCATCATATTCTTCCTGCATAGCTTTCTCCCATTTTTCTTTACCTTTTGCCTCTTCATATGTAGAAGGATCTTCATCTGTTTTCATCATATAAGCATAGTCTTTTGTGGCCAAAAATGAAGTATCATAGCTATACCTTGTAGGTTGCCATTTATTCCTTGTAGACCTCCTAAGCTCTCCACTTCTTGAGGTTTCTGGTTCTTCATATTCAGGATCAAATCTTGGTGTTTCTTCCACTTCAACCTGCACTTCATTATTCTCTTGTTCATCAAATATTTGAACCTTTGATTTACCTTTCCTTTGATTCACTTCTTCTTCATCACCTGTATTGATATTGATTGTACCTGCATACCAAGTACTTTGCTCATCAAATGTAACATCTTTAGAAACCATGAATTGTTTTGTAGATGGACTCCACAATCTATAGCCCATCTGCTTATCATCATAACCAATGAAAACATATTTTTCAGCTTTAGGCTCCAACTTGTGCCTTAATTGTGATGGCACATATGCATATGCCACACATCCAAAAACTCTGCAATGATCCAAGGTAGGTCTCTTACCCCACCAAGCCTCATATGGTGTCATACCCTGCAAGGCTTTACATGGTAACCTATCGACCAAATAAGTGGCTGTATTTACAGCCTCAGCCCACAAATAATTAGGGCAATTTTTCTCCTTCATCATGGATCTTGCGAACTCAACAAGTGTTCTATTTCTCCTTTCTGCAACACCATTTTGTTGAGGAGAGTACCTGCAAGTAACTTCCCTTTTTATACCTGCATTCCATAAGTAATCACTGAACTCATTAGAGAAATACTCTCCCCCTCCATCTGACCTTAATCTCTTCAACTTATGACCTGTAATTCTTTCTGCATATGCATGATAGTGTTTAAATGTATTAAACACTTCTGACTTATCTTTGATCACATAGATAGTGATCCATCTAGTAGCATCATCAACATAAATCACATAATACCTTGACCCATTTATACGGAAATCCTTTGATGGTCCCCACACATCTGTGTGTACCAACTCAAGCTTCTCTGAGTACATAAAACCATGCTTGGAGTAAGAATTCTTATGAGCCTTACCTAATTGACATGCCTCACATTTGTATGTCATATGTTGACCTGCAACATTAGGCAATCCAAGCACTGAACCATTGTTAACCATATCTTTAATACCTCTTTCATTGAAATGTCCAAGCCTCTTGTGCCAAAGATCTAACTCAGAGATCTTATGTCCTCCATATGTGAACATAGCATGACCAATATTGCCTTGAATCTTCAATGTAAATAATCTTCCTTCCTTTTTCCCTGAAACAATCTGTTTATACCCTTGGCTAGGGTCTTCCACATATACTCCATCATTAGTGAACCTTACTTCATATCCCTTTTCAACAATTTGACCTACACTTATCAAATTCTTAGGAATTGTAGGAACATACAAGACCTTACTCAATAAGGTGCTACCATCCTTGGCCTTCACTGATCCAATTGACTTCACATTGTGCTTTGTGTTGTCACCTGTTTGAACAACATGATTAAAAACATTATTCTCCAAATCAGTCATCAAGGATATATTACCACTCAGGTGATTGCTACACCCTGAATCAATGTAGAAAACTCTTTGATCTTCACTCTGCCTTTCACAAGTTGCATTCATTATCAATGTTGAATCCTCCTTTTGATCTGAAGCATAATTGTAGTAGGTGTTGTTGTATTGTTGACTTTGGAATCCTCTACCTGCATTTCTTCCAAAGTAACTCCTACCACCTCTGCCTCTGAAATTACCTCTTTGACTTCTGCCTCCTCTTCCTCTTGAATTATAATTTTGATTGTATCCACCATTACTCTGATTATTATGCCAACAATCATTAGCTAAGTGATTTGTCTTACCACAAATCCAGCAAGCTTTGCCTCCATCCTTGTTGTTTCTGCCTCTTCCTCTACCTTTGCCACCTCCTCTTCCTCTTAGGAAGTTGGCTTGACTAGTTGTACCTTCATCTTCACCTGCTTGTTGCTTTCCTTTGCTATTCTTCTTCTTATCTTTTGAGTACATTGCATGACCGGCACTCTTGTCACCATCTCCTTTAACATCCTGCTCAAATGTTAGCATATGACCTAGCAACTGATTTAAATCAGGAGTGAAATGGTCAAGATATAATTCTGTAGATAAAATGAATGGCTTCCATTTGTCATCACCTCTCAAACCTGTAAGGATTTGCCTTACCAATTTATCCTCCTCAATGTCTTCATCAACAGCTCCTAATGCATCTGCAATGTCTTTCATCCTTGTTACATAGTCTGAAATAGATTGAGAGGCCTTCTTCTTGAAGGTTGTACACTCTGCCCATAAGGATGCCTTCCTTGACTTTGTAGTATTCTGGAAATGCTCCTCCAAAGCATTCCAAATATCAGTTGCACTTTCAAGACCTCGAATATGAGGTAACAAGTAATCATTGACTGCCATATAGATAATGCTCCTAGCTTGAGCATCTTTCTTCATCCAATTTTTCAAATCTGCTAATTCTTCCCTAGTTGGAACACTAGGATCTCTGAACTGTGGCTTCTCTTCTTCTCCTGTGATGTAAGCAATCAAATCTTTGCTCATAAGATGAGCTTCCATCCTCATTGACCATGCAGGATAGTTTTCCCTATCCAATTTCTCTATCTGTAGAGAATCTCCCATCTTGTGTCTACCTGTGTATTGAAATCTTCAAGCTTTATGAACAATATATGTACCTTTACTTCGAATTAGACTCCTTTTGTCCTTCTTGATGTCGTATGGTCTCCTCCTCTTGCTTTGCCTTCAAACTTTCACCTTTTAGTTCTTCAAATGTTGAATTTCTTGAATCTGCAGCAGTCGGGACCCTCCTTTCCTTGATTTGATGTCTCCTGCTCTGATACCACTGATGGAGAGTGTTAATCTCCAAAAGAACAACCTACTCTTGAATTTAGAACACCTCTATATCAAGAGTAAGTCAAAACTTTCACTAAGTTAGAGGTCCAATCTCCAAGTTATCAAAAATTGAGAAAAATCTATGAAGAAAGTAAAACACAGAGGGTCTGCTGCACAATTTCTTCTCATTGACCTATTAAACATGTAAAGTTTTCTATGAAATTTTGTATGGAGTGCCGCCTAGATATTGCGCACCTCCTCCAAGTTAAAGTTCTCAAAAAGGTTTAGTATAACTTGAGAAATCAACTTCACAAGTTACCTATGTCTGAATCTGCACATCTGAGAAGTCGATTTAGACACCCCTAACTTCTTAACTTCAATTCTCTCAGTACAAAACCCGTTTAAGCGAATGCTTCTAGCCACGAGTAGATTACCTTCCAACTTAAAGATTAAGTGCTTGCTTGCACAAAACTTTAAACTATGGAGTGAGAACTGACCAAAAGATTAAGATCAAAATTTGCACCTGTTTCAGAGAACTGTGAACACTCAACACATATGAATGTTCCTACTAACAATTCTCCTAGCCTGTTTGCAATTAGACTCTGAAACTCAGGTCACAGACTCATTAACTACCAACTTAGATATCCTCAAAAGGATTTCACAATTGATCAAACACAGACGGAGCAGACACGAAAAGATCGGGTGCAATATTTCTTCATTTACTCAGAAAGTTACAGTTGAGTGATGAGAGGAAACTCAACTAACTTTTCACATGTCTCATGACATCTATCTTCCTCATTCTTGACTTCTATCTATTCTCACATATACTCTCATATCACGCCTCGACATTTTCAAGGTATTTATAGATAAATTTGTACAAGTCTATGACTAATCAAAGATCTAAGTGACCTATGTACATATGTATACATTCCTCACATACTCTGAATGTGTCTTCCTTCCAAGCTTCAAGAATTGATCTCATCCTTCATTCTTTAGTCTTCAAACATTCAATTGGTGATTGATCTGCACCAACAAACACTCTTTGTCCTGCAACCCCCCCAATGCATGAATTGAGATAATACTCCAATTGCATATGATAAATCAGGCTTAGTTAATGTAGCATAGATCAAACTACCAACCAAACTTTGATATAGCTTCATGTCCTTGAACTCTTCTCCTCCATATCTGCTCAATTTGGGATTCACCTCCATTGGAGTAGGTGCTACCCTGCAATCATCCATTTTGAACTTGATCAAAAAGTTTTTCAAATACCTTTCTTGGGTTACATACACTCCATGTTGAGTGTATGAGATCTCCATGCCCAAGAAATATGACAAGTCTCCCAAGTCACTAATCTTGAACTCTTTCTCCATTTGCTTCTTTAGGCTTTGAATACCTTTCTAATCTATACCTGTAAGAATTATATCATTAAGATATATGCACATGTAATTGAACCCATCATCACTTGCTTTAACAAGCAAGCTATAATCTGCTTTAGATACTTGGAAACCAAGTTCTTTCAAGAACACAAGTCTATAATTCCATGCCCTTGGGGCCTGCTTCAAACCATACAAAGCTCTCTTGAGCTTACATACATGATCTGGATACCTTTCATTTCTGAATCCTTGTGGTTGCTCCATGAAAACATCATCTGAAATGTAACCATTTAGAAAAGCATTCTTCACATCTAATTGACATAATTTCCAACCTTTACATGCAGCAATAGCTATGCGTGTCTTGATGGTTGTCATCTTTGCCACAGGACTATAGGTCTCATCATAATCTATACCATATGTCTGAGCAAAACCTTTCACAACAAGTCTAGCTTTATATCTAGACACACTTCCATCTACAAACCTCTTTGTCTTGTAGACCCATTTGCATCCAATGATCTTTTGACTATTTGGTTTAGGAACCAAATCCCATGTCTGATTCTCGATCAATACTCTTCCTGCATAGCTTTCTCCCAATTTTCCTTACCTTTTGCCTCTTCATATGTAGAAGGGTCTTCATCTACCTTTATCATATAAGCATAATCTTTGGTAGCCAAAAAAGAAGTGTCATAACTATACCTTGTAGGTTGCCATTTTTGTCTTGATGACCTTCTGAGTTCTCCACTTCTTGAGGTTTTTGGTTCGTCACATTCTGGATCAAACCTTGGCACTTCTTCAACTTCAACCTGTACTTCATTGTTCTCTTCTTCATCAAATATGTGAACCTTTGATTTACCTTTCTTTTGATTCACAACTTCTTCGTCACTTGCATAAATATTGATTGTACCTGCATACCAAGTACCTTGCTCATCAAATGTAACATCCTTTGATACAACGAATTGTTTTTTGGATGGACTCCACAACCTAAATCCCATATGCTTATCATCATATCCAATGAACACATACTTTTCAGCTTTAGGTTCCAATTTGTGCCTTAATTGAGATGGCACATATGCATATGCCAAACATCCAAATACTTTGCAATGATCTAGAGTAGGTCTCTTACCCCACCATGCCTCATATGGTATCATACCCTTCAAAGCTTTACATGGTAATCTATTGACCAAATATGTGGCTGTATTTACAGCCTCAGCCCACAAATAATTTGGGTAATTTTTCTCCTTCATCATGGATCTTGCAAACTCAACAAGTGTTCTATTCCTCCTTTCTGCTATACCATTTTGTTGAGGAGAGTACCTGCAACTAAGTTCCCTTTTTATACCTGCATTCCACAAGTAATCACTCAACATTAGAGAAATACTCTCCCCCTCCATCTGACCTTAGTCTCTTCAATTTTTGACCTGTAATTCTCTCTGCATACACATGATAATGTTTGAATGTATTGAATACCTCTGACTTATCTTTGATCACATAGATAGTGATCCATCTGGTAGCTTCATCAACATAAATCACATAATACCTTGAACCATTGATGTTGAAATCCTTTGATGGTCCCCACACATCTGTGTGTACCAATTCAAGCTTCTCTGATTACATAAAACCATGCTTGGAATAATATTGCTTATGAGCCTTACCTAATTGACATGCCTCACATCTGTATGTCATATGTTGACCTGCAACATTAGGCAATCCAAGCATTGAACCATTGTTAACCATATCTTTAATACCTCTTTCATTGAAATGTCCAAGCCTTTTGTGCCAAAGATCTAACTCAGAGATCTTATGTCCTCCATAGGTGAACAAGGCATGACCAATGTTACCTTGAATCTTCAATGTGAACTATCTTCCTTCTTTCTTCCTTGAAACAATTTGTTTATACCCATTGCTAGGGTCTTCCACAAAAATGCCTTCATTAGTGAACCTAACTTCATAACCTTTTTCAACAATTTTTCCTACACTTATCAGATTCTTTGGAATTGTAGGAACATACAAAACCTTACTCAAGAGAGTACTTCCATCCTTGGCCTTCACTGATCCAATTGACTTCACATTGTGCTTTGTATTGTCATCTATTTGAACTACATGATTAGTTACCTTATTCTCCAACTCAGTCATCAAAGCTATGTTTCCACTCAGGTGATTGCTACACCCTGAGTCAATGTAGAAGACTCTTTGGTCTCCACTTTGCCTTTCACAAGTTGCATTCATTATCAATGTTGAATCCTCCTTTTGATATGAAGCATAATTATAGTAGGTATTCTTGTATTGTTGACTTTGGAATCCTCTACTTGCATTTCTTCCAGAGTAACCTCTACTACCTCTACCTCTGAAATTACCTCTTTGATTTCTGCCACCTCTTCCTCTTGAATTAAAGTTCTGATTATATCCACCATTATTCTGAGTATTATGCCAACAATCATGAGCTAAGTGATTTGTCTTACCACAAATCCAGCAAGCTTTGACTCCATCTTTATTACTTCTGCCTCTTCCTCTACCTTTGCCACCTCCTCTTCCTCTTAGGAAGTTAGGTTGGCTAGTTGATCTTCATTTGCTTGTTGCTTCCCTTTCCTATTCTTCTTCTTATCCTTTGAATACATTGCTTGTCCTGCACTTTTATCACTTTCACCTTTGACATCCTGCTCAAAGGTTAGCATGTGTCCTAGCAACTAATTTAAATCGGGAGTAAAATGATCGAGTGATAATTCAGTAGAAAAAATGAATGGCTTCCATTTGTCATCATCTCTCAAACCTGTGAGGATTTGCCTTACCAATTTATCCTCCTAAATATCTTCATCAACTGCTCCTAATGCATCTGCAATGTCCTTCATCCTTGTTACATAATCTGAGATGGATTGAGAGGCCTTCTTCTTGAATGTGGTAAACTCTGCCCACAAGGATGCCTTACTTGACTTTGTGGTGTTTTGGAAGTGCTCCTCCAAAGCATTCCATATGTCACTTGCACTTTCAAGACCTCTAATGTGAGGTAGCAAGTAGTCATTAACTCCCATATAGATAATGCTCCTAGCTTGAGCATCTCTCTTCATCCAAGTCTTCAAATCTGACAATTCATCCCTA
>CM035416.1:183727443-183744943 GCA_020310875.1 Ceratopteris richardii
ATGTCTTTGGTTCTCTAGTACTTCTTATATATATATATATATATATATATATATATATATATATATATATATATATATATATATATATATATATATATATATATATATATATATATATATATATATATATATATATATATATATATATATATATATATATGTATATATATATATATAGGGCGGCCCTCCTCATATTTTCTTCTTATTTAAAAAAGTCTCTACCCCTTTCTATATTCTCTCTCTACCTCTCTCGATATTCTCTCTCTACCTCTCTTGATATTCTCTCTCTACCTCTCTCTATCTCTCTTGATCTTTTCTCTCTACCTCTCTCTATCTTTGTACCTTTCTCTTCTTCTCTCTCTCTACCCTCTCTCTAGCCTCTCCCTACTCTCTCTATCCTATCTCTTCCTCTCTCTACCCTCTCTCTAGCCTCTCCCTACTCTCTCTCTCTCCCCCCATCACCCTGCTCTCCTCGCCCACCAACCCCCACCCACAATAGGATATTTTTATCCTATTGTGTGGCTTCTATATTTGTTTAGTTATATTTTCATTGGCAATATATTGTTGGCTCTAGATTGCACCTCGGGTGGCCATTGCTTTCAAACTTGGGATCTTTTTTATCTTTCTTGACACTTTTAGACTCAGTTTTTGCATCAATTTTATCAAAATCTTGACATTTTGCCAACCTTTGGTCCAAACCCACATGTTTTGTCCACATTTAACATGTGCATTTTATCTCACATGTAGTCCACATTGTCTATTTCCTCCTTATTTTACCACATGTTTCACATTTTTGCATATGAACCCTCTATAGCTTCCATGTTTTAGTATTTCTTTCCCCTCTCAATAGCCTTCTGCCCCTCTCTTTATACCTCAACCCAACCCCACACTTCCCCCTATGTGCCCTATCCATGTTAGCCCTAAACCCTCCCTAACCTTTCCTTCCTACCCTCAATTATCTTTTTTCTTCTTGGAAGTGCTAATATCGAGTTGTGGTCAATCCCGTGTGATTGTTCTTTCATGCTCTAGTCGGACGACAGGTATCAAAGTGAACCTCTTTGCTTGGGTTTGGCTATTAGCTCTCTAGGATGCAGAGCGCATTAGGTGGTGGGCAACTATTGAGCCTATTAAAGTCAAAGCGATCAAAATCAAGCTGGTCAAAGTCAAAGTGGTCAAAGTTAAGGTAGTCAAAGTCAAAGTGGTCAACTATAAAGCTGCTCGAAAGTCAAAGTGATGACTTTACAAGTGATGCGCAGATGGTACAAAAGTGCAAAGTGGTGCACAAGTGACCAAGAACAAGGGTGCACAGGTAGTGCACAAACAATTTGTTTACAATAGTTTTGGTAGAGAATGTTGGTGTAAATCACAAGCCTACACATTTGGCTTGAAAGATATCTTGAAGATCCTACATATGTGAAGAAGCATAGGAACCATTGCTAGTGGTTAATTACCACTTTATCTCTTTGTAAAAGTCAATTGACTTGGAATCTTTTGTAATCACCTACCAAAAGGATTCGTGGAAAAGGTAGCTCTTTGATTGAAGGAATATCTCCTAGGATATAGGAGCTTGATCATAGGGAGCCAAAAGTTTGAATTTGAATTCAATTTTTTACTCATTCCTTATAAAAATGGACATGGAAAAGTCACGGGCAGAACTCATGACTCCTGAGCTTCTCATTAGTGATTCTGAGTGTGTGTGAGGCCTACACTATAGCCCACACCTATCTATACCACTAGGCAATGATTTTCATGCCAATGGATTTGTATACAAGTGTTCATTAATACATACATTCACATTGTTCATTTCTGAGTTCTCTGTCATACTACTCAAAAGTCTGTCAACTTGTGAAGTGCATATCTCAGTTGTTTCTCCATCACATTCAGTGATTCAAAGCTTCTTGGATCCAGCTCAAAGTTTTCTACGCACTATCAAAGTTTGAAGATATTCTATTCAGCCATTTTAGAGAAATATGCGTCGAGGTGATCACTGGTCAATATTTGCTACAGTCCTAAAAAATCGGGGGTATAGCTTAACTTGCTAAATTGATTTTTCTCTTAGCATAGTTTATCTTTTTACATTAGTCCACTTGGAATATTTAGCTTACTAAGCTAATTAGATACCCCTAAAAGTAATTTTTCCAATTCCTACTGTGCTGGTCATACTGAGGAAATACCCAGCAAGTGTCAAGACATAAATAGAAGGTTTTCTTGAGTTTGTGAGTTTCAAAGTTATCTGTTTTGATTCAATCATTACACACATCATTTCCAAAGTACATAGGCCATTTTATGGTGTCATTGGAAAGCTAAGGAGGTCTACTTATCAAGTCTAAAGCAAAAGGGGGCTGGTACAAAGGAGGTTTAGCAGTACCTACTCAGTCTCTTGGAGCATCCATCCATCTTTCCCAACAGAGAAGTATGATACAGGTTGTAGATAGTCAATTTGTAAGGGTTCCAAGGGTTTCAAAGTGTTTGGAAGGTTTAGGTGAGCCCTCCCTCATGCACACATATTTAAGAAATGAAGGTCAAAAGTGAAGTCATATCAAGAGGAAGCGGTACACAAAAGTGTATATATGGCCCCCCATTTAAACTTTTATTTTTCTCTTAAAGTCATCATTGGAAAAAATAGGGAGTCATTGGCTATACACAATTGTAGCCATTCTTGGGACATAAAAGTGAGCACTAAGATACTCTATCACTTAGCAGCGATGTATGTAAGGGAATCGACATTTACAACAAGCATAGGCATTCTTGGAGTTAGACTAAGCAAGAGATAGCATATTCTACAGTAGGAGAGAAGAGCAAGCCTAAGTACTTAGAACGAGTGTGATGCAGAGAAGCCCATGAGAGACAAGTGTGCATGGAAGGTGATCAAGCATGTAGAAAGAGAATGCAGAGAACCACTGAGGAAGGAAATCAAGGTGGCACAAGGTACCATTGAGGAGGTGTGTGCATCAGCAAAAAGTGCCCTTTCCTCCTACCCTATTGGAAGCTTGAGTGCAAGGTGTGCACAAGAGGAAGCTGCTCGAGAGGATGGAGGTCTGGTTCAGAGAAGGTTGGCAACATAAGGAATTTTGGTATCTTGTAAACTCGTGTGTGTGTGTCCTTTTTGCAGTTAAGCACTCTACAGAGAGAAGGATTGGTCTTGTTCTAGACATCATGTATTTTCTATTTGTCATCAATATACAGAAGTTTCAGGTGCCTGTACTTCACTGCTTCTTCTTCTTCCTTCTCATACAAACACTCAATTCCCTTTTTGCAAAAGAATCTCCCAATACATCTGATTTCTTGTCTTTAAAAGATTTCATACTTGATCTTTAAAGGGACCATTGAGGAGAAAAAACATTATGAAAAGGGTTCCCAAGAAATCAATTTTCATAATACATCCACTTTTTCCAAGTATCATCCATCTCATCTCCGTGACCTATTCAACATTGGTCTATAGACACCATCACATGTGTGTATGGGAGAAGGGCTATTCATATCCAAGGTCCCTAGCTCTAGGGATATCCTAAGGTATTTGAAAGGTAATGGGAATGAGTGCGCATGCTGGCAACATGTCCACATTAGAGCATTCCAGATCATTTCTATTTCAAGTGCAAGAGGATATAATGAATGGGAGGAGAGTTGCACACACAACTCATTATGTGTTTTCATTTTCAAGTCTAAGGGAGACTTTTTAGGAAAGTCCCACATCTAGTATCTAAATCAATTAGATTGTTTTCTTTTGGGAGAACTTTTTCGCACGGCCACCTTGAAGGGTGTGACTCATCATCTTGTTCGTTCTCTTTGCTGTTGTCGACAATAAATTTTTTTCTATTTTGTGGAGCAAAATAAGGGTTTAGGATCCCCCTTATAAGAGCAAAGGCCCCCAATGCGGCCCATAAATATGCCCAGAGGTCTTTAGCAGAGCTATCAGAGGTCGTCAAGGCCTGTCTGACCTCTTAGAGAGTTGGCCGCGCTGCTGCCCACACGAGCACAATCTTCGATATTTCTCCCTTTGGAGATGGTAGAATAAGGGAGTTTAAATGCTATATGAAGGCAGCATTTTTAGATTTTGAAGTGTCTATGGGATAAAAGCCACTACTATCACACACATTTTCTATAAGTAAAGCCACAGAGGAGGAACAATAGCCAACCACATCTTCAATACCACCCCCTAATAGGGCATGATTTTGCACACTAAAAATTGTCATAAGATCTTCTCTACTCATCCGAACTGAGTGATTCCACTTGTTATGGATTCTTCACTCATAGCTCTATCTATTGACTACTTGGAAATATTAGTTGATTATTTCTATCTACTTATTCAAAGCTTCAAAGTTGGTTCTTTGCTATCAACAAATCTCATTGAAGTACATTTTTTTATGCGAGAAGTATTGAGATCCACTTCAGGACTAAAGAGGGCTACATAGCAATAATTTCAAGCACGTGCACGACACTTGCAAGTGGAATTCTCCATACTTAAGATATGTTTCCTTGTGAGCTTATGCATATCTACTCTCACTTACGCATTGTTTGGCGTTTGGGAAAAGCTTAGACACGTTATATATGCATATATGCTTGATCATATGCTCTTTAAGATCTACATTTTTTGCAAAAGTAAGATGGTAGCATGTTCTGTTGCAAGTATAGCAAGGAGAAAATAAGAACATCCAACATTCTTACAATTTTATCTATGTCGCAAGCACGTTGATCTATATTCAAGGGTGTGTGGTGTCCTTTGGTTATTTTCTTGTATATTTTGTGCCCACTACCACATTTCTCTTGAAGTGTGTGTAGAGCATTTAGTTCAATTTTTTCTGTTTTCAATTTCTTGCTGAAGTGCTGCCAGAATTTTTAAAAATCTTGCATGCATAGATGATTGATGTGTAAAAGTAGAGAAGCACACTAAAAGTATTCTTGTTTTGCTGTTCTTTTATATGAAGGCTTTTGATTAGTTACTTTCCATTGTCATAGAGATTCCCATCTCTACTCTTAGTATAGCCAAACCCTATCTAAAGGAATGGAGAAAATTGTTCCCTTGTGTAATGATGGTGCAAAGGTTTCAGGCACTAGGAAAAGATGAAGTTCAAGGACACATTGTGGGATAAAAGGGATTGACTATGATTATTGGAGGAGGAGTATGATGGCCATGGGACCTCGTCATTCCGAACATGCGACCCTCATATATATGTATGATATATCATAGATACCAACTTGTTCTAAACCATGAGAAGATGAGTGCTTCATACTCAAGGACATTTATCGCCCGAGATTTACGGAAGGCTTGTTGCATTAGAAGGGATTTCAAGAAAAGCCGAAAATTGCATGCTCAAATTGTACACATGTATTCACCAGAATTGATTATCTAATTTGCTACTGACGTGGTTGACATGTACTCTAAATGTGGGCATTTCTCAGAAGCTTGGTGTGCTCTTAACGAAGTTAAAAATAGAGATGCCGCTGTATGGAATCCATTAATACAAGGGTACTTAGACTATGCCTACGATTGCCAAACTTTTGAATGTTTAAGACAGATGCAATCCGAGAGGATGAGACCCAATGTTGTCACATGTATGTGCTGCCTGAAAGCTTGCATTGGTATGAAAGCAATCGATCATATCAAGGGCATACTGACGTTGCCCATATCGACGGTCACGCCTACTCATCAGTATGACCGTTGAAAATGCTTGAAAAACCACGGATGCAATACCGACGGTCATTTAATCGTCGGTATACAGGCATCGGTATGAGCGTCGGTATAGGCGTCGGTACTTTACTATAAATTACCGACGCTTATACCGACGCTTATATCGACGCTCATACCGAGGCTTATACCGAGGCAATGTTTTAACCGGGCTTGAGAGCAAAAATTTGACATTTGCTTGCATTTTTAACCAAAGTTTGCTACTGTCGAGTTTGCGCGCGTGTAGAGGAGGTACTGGGGTATCCGCTTTTAACAGAAATAGAAATAAAAGATTAACACATCCAGTACGTCGCCTACTCAAGGGGGGTTCTCTTTAGGGAAGTATACCCTTTAACATTTCTGTGAGCAGGCACCAAGATCGCATAGTGTGGTAAATATTTCAGAAAATATGGACAACCAATGACCAGGGAAGACCATACACTTCTTGATTCGAATCGATTACAAGGTTGGGCAGAGTGATGCTCAAAAATGCAAGCTTAGGACTGACAAGCCACCCTAAAAGTATTAACCTCAACACAACTAATCAGCATAAGGGCCATTGATATGCAGGCTAACTCAGAACAATACAAATGGGAGAATTTCTCAAGAGAATAGAGGTTAATCAACACACTGACTCACAGAACGGAAAATAGATCCAAGCTACTCTCTTAAACTATAGTGCTCATAGCCCTCCACTGAGAAGCCCACCCTCTGTATACACACTACAGAGTAGCTCCTACAATAGGCTTGAAACCACCAAGTGCAAGAGAGGACTTCTGCACGTATACACGAACCTCTGTATCTCTAAAATTGTACCAAAAAATGTGTACCCAAATGAGCACAAATCCCTTGTTTTTATAGGCCCCAATAGGCCAAGAGGGCCTTGCCGAATCTTTCACGTCCACTGATCATGCGTCGGTTGATTGCCCAAAATTGGGGGGTAGGTCAATTATTCCACTTGATTTAATTAGATCCACAAAAATAGGTAGTCGCCGTGAATGATTGCTGGCAATTCCACTTTCACTTTTAACAATTACCTTTTACCTTTTCACCCGCCCTGTTTAATCCTGGCAATTCAAATGAAGGGCCCCATACACTTTGGAAGTGCAAAAGCAAATCATCATGGAATGTAGATGTCTTTTCCATGGCTCCCATTTGAGTTCAAATTCAATCTTGCGTGCTTGCCATGACAATAAGGAACAAATAGAGTCTAATGATACCATAAATTCACCATCTATCTCTAAATGTAGATTGTTCAGCCACAATCCTTCTCAGGTGCTCTGACCCCATTGCTTCCACTGCTCTGTTCTGAGAATGGCCTCCTGTTGAAGGTTTGATATATCCCATGAGGATCCATTGCTTTATTACTTGGAGGATTTCCTGTGTGCTTGGAGTGTGTGTGTGTGAAAGTGTGTGTGTGGGGGTGGGTGTATGTGTGTGTGCCGGAGGGAGTGAGAATGTGTGTGGTTGATTGTGTGTGGGCATACATGTGTATGTGGGTGTGTGTTCATATATGTGTGTGCGGATGTGGGAGTGTGTATGTGTGTGTGTGTGCGAGTATGAGTGTATGTGAAAGTGTCTGTGTGCCCCGATGTGAGTGGGTATGCATGAGTGTGTGTGTGTGATTGTGTACGTGTGTGTATTAGTGTATGTGTGGGGATGCAGGTATAAGTGTGTGTGTGTGTGTGTATATGTACTGGCGTATGTGCATGCGAGGGGAGGGGGTATGTGCGCATGTGTAGGAACGTGAGGAGTGCGGCGGGGGCGGAGGCTGAGGAGCTAGGCGGGGCGGAGGCTGAGGAGCTAGAGGGCTGAGGGCTGAGGAGCTAGGCGGGGCGGAGGCTGAGGAGCTAGGCGGGGGCGGATGGCGGGCTAAGGCGGAGGGGGGCGGGGAAATTAGGCGGGGGAGGGGAGGGGAACTAGGCGGGGGAGGGGAGGGGAACTAGGCGGGGAAGGGGAGGGGAACTAGGCGGGGGAGCGGAGGGGAACTAGGCGGGGAAGGGGAGGGGAACTAGGCGGGGGAGGGGAGGGGAACTAGGCGGAGGGCGGATGGCGCGCTAAGGCGGAGGGGGGCGGGGAAATTAGGCGGGGGAGGGGAGGGGAACTAGGCGGGGGAGGGGAGGGGAACTAGGCGGGGAAGGGGAGGGGAACTAGGCGGGGGAGGGGAGGGGAACTAGGCAGAGGGCGGATGGCGGGCTAAGGCGGAGGGGGGCGGGGAAATTAGGCGGTAGGCGGAGGGCGGATGGCGGGCTAAGGCAAAGGGGGGCGGGGAAATTAGGTGGGGGAGGGGAGGGGAACTAGGCGGGGGAGGGGAGGGGAACTAGGCGGGGAAGGGGAGGGGAACTAGGCGGGGGAGGGGAGGGGAACTAGGCGGAGGGCGGATGGCGGGCTAAGGTGGAGGGGGGCGGGGAAATTAGGCGGGGGAGGGGAGGGGAACTAGGCAGGGGAGGGGAGGGGAACTAGGCGGGGAAGGGGAGGGGAACTAGGCGGGGGAGGGGAGGGGAACTAGGCGGAGGGCGGATGGCGGGCTAAGGCGGAGGGGGGCGGGGAAATTAGGTGGGGGAGGGGAGGGGAACTAGGCGGGGGAGGGGAGGGGAACTAGGCGGGGAAGGGGAGGGGAGGGGAACTAGGCGGAGGGCGGATGGCGGGCTAAGGCGGAGGGGGGCGGGGAAATTAGGCGGGGGAGGGGAGGGGAACTAGGCGGGGGAGGGGAGGGGAACTAGGCGGGGAAGGGGAGGGGAACTAGGCGGGGGAGGGGAGGGGAACTAGGCGGAGGGCGGATGGCGGGCTAAGGCGGAGGGGGGCGGGGAAATTAGGCGGGGGAGGGGAGGGGAACTAGGCGGGGGAGGGGAGGGGAACTAGGCGGAGGGCGGGGCGGAGTGTTAGGTGGAGGGCGGGGCGGAGAGTTAGGCGGAGGGCGGGGCGGAGAGAGAGAGGGATGGCAGAGTGTTAGGCAGAAAGAGAGAGAGAGAGAGAGAGAGAGAGAGAGAGAGAGAAAGAGAGATGGCGGGGAGAGAGAAAACGCGGCAGAGAGAGAGAGAGAGAGAGAGAGAGAGAGAGAGAGAGAGAAAAAGAAAAAAGGGGGGTCACACGCGGGGAGAGAGAGAGAGAGAGAAAGAAAAAGGGAGAGAGGGAGGAGGAAAGAGAGAGAGAGGGGGGAAGAGAGGGGGAGAGAGAGAGAAAGAGAGAGAGAGAGAGAGAGAGAGAGAGAGAGAGAGAGAGAGAGAAAGAGAGAGAGAGAGAGAGGAAGAGAGAGAGGAAGAGGGAGAGGAAGAGAGAGAAAGAGGGAGAGAGGGACCGAGAGAGAGAGGGAAAGAGAGTGAGAGGACAAAACGAAGAGAGAGAGAAAGACAGCGGGGAGAGAGTGCGAGACCGAGAGAGAGGTAAAGAGAGCGAGGGAGAGAGAGATCAGATCGAGAGAGAAAGGGAGAAGGGGAGGAGTTAGGCCGTGAGAGAGAGAGAAAGGGAGGACGAGAGAGGAGGACGAGCGAGAAAGAAGGACGAAAGAGAGAGGAAAAGAGAGTAGTAAAACAAATCGACCGAGGTGACACCAAAAGTGAAAGCAACGATCCGTAGTACTCAGATAGGACCGTGTCACGGAACAAAGCACTCCCTGAAGCTGCAGCCCAAGGCATCTGAGAGCTTTTCTCCCAATCTCGGCAACCGTTTACTTATCTAAAGAGGTATCACAGGCCTACAAGTTACAAATAATTGCCTTTCCATTGCTTGACTTTCTCTTCTATCTTCTTCGGTCCTCCTGCATCGGTCCTCCTGCATGCCTAGCCAGAGAGAAAGGGAGGAGGGGTACTACAGACCCCCACATCAAGCTTTTGCACCGTCCCTGGTGCAATTTCTCCCTTATTCTACTTATTTCAAAGAGATCTAGTTATACTGCAATTACTGAAAAGAAACACGGTATGTACAAGGGGTGGAGTGCTTCCATTTCGACCTAATTCAGATACTTCTTCACCCTGGAGATATTGACCAGGGGAATCCTTTTACCCTGCAGATCTTCCAGATGCACTGCGCCCTGTGGCAATTCTTTGATTACCTTATAAGGTCCTGCCCATTTGGGTGCCAATTTAGTTGAAATTGCTGGAACCTGATGCACTAAAACCATAGACCCTTTCTGAACTTCATTGGATCTCAGATACCTGTCATGCAATCTCTTGCGCTCTTCTTGTATTACTTGAAGTTTTTGCATTGCTCCTTCTCTGTATTCTTCTAATGCCACCAATCTCTGAAGGGGGGGTTCAATTCCAATGGTTTTGATTCCTATTTCCTTTCTGATAATGAACTCAAATGGTGCCAATGCCTCTTTTCCATAAACTAAGCAAAATGGAGTCTCGCCTGTGGTTCTCCTCTTCGTGGTTCTGAAAGCCCAAATTGCACCAATTAGTGCTAGTGGCCAAGAGCTTTGATGATCAAAAGATAATTTGCGAAGTAGTCCAATCAAAATCTTATTGGAACTCTCTGCTTGGCCATTTGCCTTTGGGTAATAGGCACAAGATTTTTTATGGAAGATTTTGTACCTGTCAAATATAAACTGGAGCAATTGATTTACAAATGTGTGCCCCTATCACTAGTAATTTCCAGTGGGCAACCAAATCTCAAGAAAATACGTTTATACATAAATTTAGCCACTGTTAAAGCCGTGCAGTCCATAGTAGCTTTAGCCTCTATCCATTTAGTGGCATAGCATGTGGCCATCAAAATATACTTTTTTCCTCCTGGTTGCCCAGTTGGGCTAATCGGCCCATCGTTCAAATGGGAGCCATCATGTAGATATGACCAATGGTTGGAAATTCAATCTGGTTGGCGCGGGAGCACACCTCTGGCAGATGTTGCATTCTTTAGAAAACTTGATTGCATCCTTGAAAATATGAGGCCACCATAAACCTTTGTGGATGATTCTATGAGCCAATTCTTCCCCCTTTAGATGTCCTTCATTGTGTGCAGCCTCTAGCAAAAGATTTACCTCCTCTGGATAGACACACCTTCTCAATATATCATCTTGACAGTATTTATATAAATTTCCATTTATAAGAGAATATGCTTTGGTTTTCAGGAGCAATCTTCTCTTTTCTACAGGTGTCAAGTGTTCTGGGATCTTTCCAGTAGTCAGAACATGGAGAATTTCATCATACCAACCAGTCCGGATTGCTACTAGAAAAAGATTGCTATCCACCAATTCATCATTAATACCTGTTGCCTTTTCGCTCATTGCCGTCCTGGACACTTGATCTGCCATGTAGTGCTCTTTTCCTGGCTTAATATGAATATCAAAATTCAATTCTTGAAATAGGAGTAACCATCTCCAAATCCTTCCAGCTACTCTAGGCTTGTTTATCAAATACTTCAAGGGCTGATGATCAGAAATAACAATGAAATGTACACCAAGGAGATAATGTCGGAACTTCTGAAGAGCAAATACGATAGCCAAACCTTCTCTTTCCGTTGTACTGTAATTTCTTTCAGCTTGGTTGAGTAGTCTGCTTGCATAAGAGATAGGTGTATCCACTTTGTGAGATGATGGTTGAGCTAGAACTGCACCAACAGCATGAAGACTAGCATCTGTATGCACATGAAATTCCAATGACCAATTAGGAACACTTAAAAGTGGAGCAGTACATAGCCTCAGCTTTAATTCACAAAATGCTTTGTCGGCTTCAACACTCCATGAGAAAGGGATCTTTTTACTGGTAAGCCTTGACAAGGGCTTAGCAATTTCTGAATACATCCTAATGAATCTTCTGTGATACCCTGCATGTCCCAAGAAACTTTGCACTTCCTTTGGGCTTTGTGGAATTGGCATGAAAAGAATAGCTGTAACCTTTGCAGGGTCAACAGTTATACCTTCAGCAGATACTATGTGACCAAGAAGAGTGCCCTTAGTGACCAAAAAGTGACATTTATCAGGATTCAATTTCAAACCTGTTTTGAGACATTGCTCAAAAATTTCTTTTAAATTTCCCAAATGGTCATGGAAATCTTGAACTGCTTCCCTTCTATCTGTACCTGAAAATACTGAAAAGTCATCCATGAAAATGCGTAGAAAAGTTGTTAACCATTTGCCCAATATCAGATACATCGTTCTATTAAATGAAGCCGGTGCATTCTTCAAACCAAAAGCCATTCGAGTATAGACATAAGTGCCCCAGGGAGTGACAAAGGCTGTTTTGTCCCTATCATCAGGATGGATCACTATCTGATTGTAGCCACTAAAACCATCCAAGAAACTATACAAAGTGTGACTAGCTACCTCTTCAAGTACTTGCTCTGTGAAGGGCTGAGGAAATCCATCTTGAATAGTTACTTTATTCAAAGCACGGAAATCAACACATACTCTTATTTTTCCACTATTTTTCTTGGGCACAATAACCATAGAAGAAAGCCACCTGGAATGTTCTACTGGCACAATTATACCTGCTTCTTCTAGTTTTGTAATCTCTGCTTTTACCGCCTCTGCATATTTTGGATTGAGTCGATATGGCCTACTTCTTACAGGCGTAGCTCCCTCAACCAAGGGTATCCGATGTAATCCAAGCTCTTCTGGTATTCCTGTTAAATCTTTGTAGGACCATGCGAAGACACTTTTGTAAGTAAAGAGCAAAGAAGTTACCTTCTGTAGCAAAGGATGATAATGCCACAACCAGGATGCCAAATGGACTACTTGAGGGTTCCCTTCATCCCCCAAATTTACTTCTTGAACCAATGTTTCAGAATTGGTCTTGCTTGAGAAATCATCTCCACTATATGCAGGAGTGGATTTTAATTTATATTCTGCAACATGTTCTTTCATCCAACCTTGAGGTATATCTGCAAAAGGGAGATCTTCTCTGCCCTTAGGTTCAAAATATTCTACCTCTGATACTTTTATCTGGGTTGCTTCCTCAAGGCTTGTGCTTTCCTGCAATTGCTCATTCTCCAACACCTTGTGGTCTTCATTGCCTTTTCCTGTAATTACCTTATCTGCAACTTCTTCCTCAATTTCATTAATCTCCACTGTGCAACACTTTGCACTTCCCATCATCCAATTTAACAATGTATCCTCTTCTTGGGGTAGAGAGGGTATTACCTGAGTGTCCACAGTATATCCAGTAGTTTTTTCTGAGTCGAATCCTTCTTCCAAATGTAGTTGCAATTGGCTATTGGTATTTGTTGAAATCCATAGTTTATTTTTTCCCCAATCTTGCAAAGCTTTTGCTTGTCTCAGCCAAGGTCTTCCCAGGAGTAAAGGGTAAGAAGTCTCCTGTGGAAGTGCAATAACAACAAAATCTAGAACAAAATGGCAGCCCTGTACTACCATCAGTACCTTCTCAATAATGCTCAGTGGCGCAACCCGATGTTGATCTGCCAATGTAACCGTGAATGGTGCCAACTTGGTGGGGTTCAATTTCAGCTTCTTCATTGTAGAATCTGGCATTAAATTGATACCAGACCCTCCATCTATGATCACACCTGTGAGAGTTTCATCCTTTATACAAACAGATAATCTTGAGCTTTGGTAGTCTGCTAAGGGTGCAGGGGGAAAATCAACCATGAAACCATCTATACTAGGTGATTGGACCAAGTGAGCAGAGTGTATAATCTTCAGTAAGTCACTTCTTATTTTTGAATCCATCCTTATAAGTTCATATAGACTAACCTTGTGATGAATACCTTTCAAGATCTGTTCAATGTTTACCTCCTGAGTGTTTTCTTGCAGACTTGTTGGTTGGCCCTTTAGAGAAGTAGTCATCTTATTATAAGCTCCTTCAATTTGTCCTTGGTCCTTCCATCCAGACTCCTTTTCTTCCTTTTTATCCTGAAATCCTTGTTGTTCATCTCTCTGGGTTGTAGCTGCTTGCCTAGCTCTAGTCATCATGGGCATTGCAGAGGATGAAACAGCATAAGTCTGAGTGGTTTTTCCTTCTTCATGTGGAGAGACGGCAATCATATGAATTGGAGCAGGACGACTTCTTGGGCAATCTTTGGTATAATGATCCTTGGCCTCTGGACAATGTTGACAAGGAGGTGCATCTTCTGGAAGAGAACATCTATTTTGCATGTGACCGTACCCACCACAACGATAGCACATCAAGGGTCTATTATATCTAGGCTTTGCAGGCCTATTCTCCTCTCTGTTAGGTGTATTCGAAGTACTAGCATAGTATGAATCCAAAGTTTGAGGGTTACCTCTCTGCTGTGTGCCCTTGAGGTAGTAGCAATCTCTGGCTTCATGCCCATCCTTCCCACAAAATTGACAGCTTACCTTATTGGGACAATTAGCATTGGAATGTCCATTGTTGTTATAGATCGTGCACCAAATTTGTCTCCTTATATCCTGAGTGGTCCTCAAATCTTCTAACTCACGGCGAAGTTGAGCTACTTCATCATCAGTGCGACGCAGTGGTGGCAAGACCTTCTCTTCTTGTTGATTTTGTTGCATCTTCAATGCTTCCAATTCCCTCCTCAGTTGCTCAATAGGATCCATGTCTGCGGCATACTTAGGTTGTGTATCCCCTTCAAAATGTTGCCTTGCTTCTTCAATGCGTGATGCCACTGCAACAAAATCATTGAGGGTCGCATCCAATCTAAGAGATTCACGAAGCTTCTGCTGAGATGACCTAGGCAGAGCCTTTTCGATCCACTTTTTAACCAAAAAGTCACCTGGAGCATGTGGCAGACGTGCGACAAGTGCTTTTGTTCTAGTGTGAAGTTCATGAAAAGATTCACCTGATCTTAGCTTCAAATTCTCTAGCTGATCTAAAGCTCTTTCTGAGGAATCACTTGGTCGGAATGTCTGTGAGAATGCCGCCTTCAGAGCCTCCCATGTAGTGAAATGGCCATCTGCATATTGACTATACCATTTATCTGCAAGACCCTCCAATGTGGATGGAAAAAGTGCCAGCATTGCATCCTCTCTATTTTGCAGACCTCTTCCATCGCATAAAGAGATGAATCTCCTCACATGATCATCAGCATCCTCATAGGCTTGTCCCTTGAAGGTAGGGAATTTGATATTTAATCTGGAGAGTAAATGAGAGAGATCCTCCATTTGTACTGGTGTTTCTTTGGACGTATCTGAGGAGAAGTCTAGAGTTCTCCTATACCCCTCTTTCGACAATGGTGTCGCACCCAAATCAATTGATAAATTTAGGGAGGGCAGAGGGGAGGTAGACTCACTAGTCGTGG
Source organism: Ceratopteris richardii (assembly GCA_020310875.1). Lineage (NCBI taxonomy): Eukaryota > Viridiplantae > Streptophyta > Polypodiopsida > Polypodiales > Pteridaceae > Ceratopteris > Ceratopteris richardii. The sequence continues at coordinate 183,742,286 of CM035416.1, forward strand.
TTATGGCTAACTTGTTAAGGCTCCTCCGAACACGAAGAGACTCCTTATCTGCCCGTGTATGGGTCATGTACCTACTTGCAAATGTAATAGGGCGAAAATACCTCTCACATAAATGCAAAGGTCCCACCGGGCGTACCAAACTGTAGAGGAGGTACTGGGGTATCCGCTTTTAACAGAAATAGAAATAAAATATTAACACATCCAGTACGTCGCCTACTCAAGGGGGGTTCTCTTTAGGGAAGTATACCCTTTAACATTTCTGTGAGCAGGCACCAAGATCGCACAGTGTGGTAAATATTTCAGAAAATATGGACAACCAATGACCAGGGAAGACCATACACTTCTTGATTCGAATCGATTACAAGGTTGGGCAGAGTGATGCTCAAAAATGCAAGCTTAGGGCTGACAAGCCACCCTAAAAGTATTAACCTCTAATCAGCATAAGGGCCATTGATTTGCAGGCTAACTCAGAACAATACAAAAGGGAGAATTTCTCAAGACAATAGAGGTTAATCAACACACTGACTCACAGAACGGAAAATAGATCCAAGCTACTCTCTTACACTATAGTGCTCATAGCCCTCCACTGAGAAGCCCACCCTCTGTATACACACTACAAAGTAGCTCCTACAATAGGCTTGAAACCACCAAGTGCAAGAGAGGACTTCTGCACGTATACACGAACCTCTGTATCTCTAAAATTGTACCAAAAAATGTGTACCCAAATGAGCACAAATCCCTTGTTTTTATAGGCCCCAATAGGCCAAGAGGGCTTGCCGAATCTTTCACGTCGACTGATCATGCGTCGGTTGATTGCCCAAAATTGGGGGGTAGGTCAATTATTCCACTTGATTTAATTAGATCCACAAAAATAGGTAGTCGCCGTGAATGATTGCTGGCAATTCCACTTTCACTTTTAACAAATACCTTTTACCTTTTCACCCGCCATGTTTAATCTTGGCAATTCAAATGAAGGGCCCCGTACACTTTGGAAGTGCAAAAGCAAATCATCATGGAATGTAGATGTCTTTTCCATGGCTCCCATTTGAGGTCAAATTCAATCTTGCGTGCTTGCCACGACAATAAGGAACAAATAGAGTCTAATGATACCATAAATTCACCATCTATCACTAAATGTAGATTGTTCAGCCACAATCCTTCTCAGGTGCTCTGACTCCATTGCTTCCACTGCTCTATTCTGAGAATGGCCTCCTGTTGAAGGTTTGATATATCCCATGAGGATCCATTGCTTTATTACTTGGAGGATTTCCTGTGTGCTTGGAGTGTGTGTGTGTGAAAGTGTGTGTGTGTGGGGGTGGGTGTATGTGTGTGTGCCGGAGGGAGTGAGAATGTGTGCGGTTGATTGTGTGTGGGCATACATGTGTATGTGGGTGTGTGTTCATATATGTGTGTGCGGATGTGGGAGTGTGTATGTGTGTGTGTGTGCGAGTATGAGTGTATGTGAAAGTGTCTGTGTGCCCCGATGTGAGTGGGTATGCATGAGTGTGTGTGTGTGTGATTGTGTACGTGTGTGTATTAGTGTATGTGTGGGGATGCAGGTATAAGTGTGTGTGTGTATATGTACTGGCGTATGTGCATGCGAGGGGAGGGGGTATGTGCGCATGTGTAGGAACGTGAGGAGTGCGGCGGGGGCGGAGGCTGAGGAGCTAGGGGGGGTGGAGGCTGAGGAGCTAGAGGGCAGAGGGCTGAGGAGCTAGGCGGGGCGGAGGCTGAGGAGCTAGGCGGGAGCGGATGGCGGGCTAAGGCGGAGGGGGGCGGGGAAATTAGGCGAGGGAGGGGAGGGGAACTAGGCGGGGGAGGGGAGGGGAACTAGGCGGGGAAGGGGAGGGGAACTAGGCGGGGGAGGGGAGGGGAACTAGGCGGGGAAGGGGAGGGGAACTAGGCGGGGGAGGGGAGGGGAACTAGGCGGAGGGCGGATGGCGCGCTAAGGCGGATGGGGGCGGGGAAATTAGGTGGGGGAGGGGAGGGGAACTAGGCGGGGGAGGGGAGGGGAACTAGGCGGGGAAGGGGAGGGGAACTAGGCGGGGGAGGGGAGGGGAACTAGGCGGAGGGCGGATGGCGGGCTAAGGCGGAGGGGGGCGGGGAAATTAGGCCGTAGGCGGAGGGCGGATGGCGGGCTAAGGCGGAGGGGGGCGGGGAAATTAGGCGGGGGAGGGGAGGGGAACTAGGCGGGGGAGGGGAGGGGAACTAGGCGGGGAAGGGGAGGGGAACTAGGCGGGGGAGGGGAGGGGAACTAGGCGGAGGGCGGATGGCGGGCTAAGGCGGAGGGGGGCGGGGAAATTAGGCGGGGGAGGGGAGGGGAACTAGGCGGGGGAGGGGAGGGGAACTAGGCGGGGAAGGGGAGGGGAACTAGGCGGGGGAGGGGAGGGGAACTAGGCGGAGGGCGGATGGCGGGCTAAGGCGGAGGGGGGCGGGGAAATTAGGCGGGGGAGGGGAGGGGAACTAGGCGGGGGAGGGGAGGGGAACTAGGTGGGGAAGGGGAGGGGAACTAGGCGGGGGAGGGGAGGGGAACTAGGCGGAGGGCGGATGGCGGGCTAAGGCGGAGGGGGGCGGGGAAATTAGGCGGGGGAGGGGAGGGGAACTAGGCGGGGGAGGGGAGGGGAACTACGCGGAGGGCGGGGCGGAGTGTTAGGCGGA